>PGFW01047813.1:8205-18386 GCA_003123925.1 Haematobia irritans | reverse complement strand
CAGCAGTTCCCTCTATGAGACTTTCCTCCAACTCAGGACCTTTTAGCACGACACTGTCCTGGTTCTCACACTTCCTCTAGTGAGGATCTTTCGTGCCTTACGAGCTTCCTCCAGCTGAAACTTGCCGGCCTCTAATTCCCTTACTGGCTTCATCATTCCTGCACGTGGAGACTTCGTGCCTAACTGAAGTTCCTCCCTGAGACTTTCGTGCCTATAGTTCTCACTGGGCTTCGCTCAATTCCTCCAGATGAGACCTCCCAAGGTTGGAATTTCCCTCAGCTGAGACCTACGAGGGTAATGGTCGCTTCACTAGCTTCCTCAATTTCCGTCAGTGTACCTCGAGTGGTGAGTTCTCTAACAGCAAGACCTCAGACTACGTTCATCCTCTGAGACTATTTGTAGTGTCTACAGTTTCACCAGTGAGAAGCTTCCGACAGCCTAACAGTTGCTTAACACAGAAGAAGAGAAAAATGAGCCAGCCCTATGATCGACTCTATCTTCTACTGAGACCTTTCCGTATACTTCCTCCCACTGAGATCTTTTAGTTTACAGCTCTATCCCGGATGGCTTTTAGGCTTACACTCTCTTCACCGAGACCATCTAAGTTCCCTCAATTACGACTTTCGAGCCTTACCAGTTCCTCTAATGTAAAGCTTTGAGCGCCAGCATTCCCCTCCCTGGCTTCCTCAATGATACCTCCGAGTGAGACCTTTTACCTGCAGTTCTCACACTGAGTCTTGCTGAGTCCTACTAGTTCCTTAAACGGATTCTCAATTCCTCACAGAGAGACGCCAATGAGACCTCGTGACTGCTATGTACCTCTCACCTTCGTGGGCTGTAGTTCCCTCACTAGCTTCCTCAATCCTATCTCAGGAGATCCTTCTTACGTGCATTTCGCCTGAGACCTTAGACGCCACAGTCCAGATCCTCTACAGACTTTTAGGTCTAAGTTTCCCGCCAATGCAAGCATTGCGGCTGACCTGCATTTTCCTCACTGTGGTTTCCACAATTCTTTCCTAGGGCTGTGACCCTCTCTTGACTGCCGCTGCAGTTTCCTCCGCACTGAGCCCTGTATCCCTCACCTGCGAATCAAGCCACGAATTCCTTAGTGAGACCTCCTGAGACTCCACAGCGATCATCAAGGCCTTATAGTTCTCACATGGCATTCCACTAATCCCTCCAAGTGAGCCTTCCGTGGTCTGCATTCCCTTCAACTGAGACCTTCGTTCATATAGGTTCCCTCATGGATTTCTCAATTGCCTCACAGTGAGACCTTCTTGGCCTGCAATTCCCCGCTGACACCATTAGGTCCTACAGTTTATCATTCGAGACCTTCATTGTGTCTACAGATTCTCCATTAGATGAGCACTACGAGGCATTCTCAATCCCAGCTATTCTTCTATTGAGTCCTCGTGCCTGTAGTATCTTCTCATGAAGTACATGCGGAGCATGCAGCTTCTCCCACAGAGACCTTTGGACGCTTACAGCTTCCGCTGCAGCAGGGCTCCACAATTCTCTAGGTTAACTTTTCGTCTCTCGGAGTTCCCTAACCGGGCCTCATTGTTCCTTAATGGGTTCTTCGAATTCCTCCAGTCCCGACCATTCGTTCCCCCAATGTAAACTTCTTGATCTACAAGTTCACCCATTGATAACCTTTACCACGTTACAATTCCTCAGCTAAAAGAGCTTTAGTTCTGACGGTTTCCGCAATGACACCCTTACGGGCATGGAATTTCAGCATAAAAAAACTTTCGAAACTACATTTTCGTACTATGGACTTGGCTAATTACACTTTCACCAATGCAATCTTCGTTGCTGCTTACCCGTTTCGCCATTCGAGATTTTTATGCCATAGATCCCTCAATAATGCTCTTCCGGCATACAGTGCCACGCACTAAGGACTTCGACAACTACAGTTGCTCTATGCAGACCTTTATTCCCAAGTTTAGTAATGCGAACATCAGCTGCGCTCACAAATTTCGCAGCTGGACTTTCAGTTGCACAGTTTACATTAACGACTTCGATATGGCTTTGCCATTAAACAACAAACCTGTCTTCCAAAGGCCAGCAGTTGCGTATTAAAGGCACTCGCTCTCCACAATGCCGAATTTTGCTGCCTATACTTTAGCGCACATTGAGATGTTTGAGCTTTCACAGCTCCCGCCACTGGGATCTTTGGGGACAACCCGGCCTCCTTCACTTCAATTTATGGTGCGATCACTGAAAGAGCTTTGGTTACTCATGAGGTCATGTGCTGCCTTACGACTACAAGTGCCCCACACTGAACTACTGGCCTATGTGTATTTCGGTGAGAGAGTTGTAAGCAGTGAGATCTCAGTGGAGGAAAGGTAGACTCGAAGGCCTCAGTATGTTAGATGATTGAGGTGATCGTATGGCTGACTCATTTTTCATATTGATCTGGAAGTTTACCACCTTTTTCCTTACGGTTAAGATTTAAATATACACCCGATTTGAGGAAATGTGACCAAAGAAACGCATATTTGCTAACCATCCCCGCAATGAATTTCCAATATTGTAGTCAAATCCAAAATTTTACAAAGGCATATTATTTTTAGAATCGGTTTAACAGATTGATCGGCTTTAGATTGAACTACAGTTCTGATTTATTTTAAATATCCTTGCTTTGGTTTTTTTAACGATTTTACTTAAATTTTTAAACTCAAAATACATGATTCTAGATTTTCTATTTCTAACCCTTTGCCACAAATATCAAGTTTGGTGGTAAATCCTTTTGTTAAATGCTACCATCAACATTTAAATTCAAGGCCATTCTCGTACATTATTAAACACCAAAACGATTTTGAGACGACTCAAGCGGATAGCTTGGGTCCAATTTATTTTGACATTTAATTTCCTCAACTTGGGTTATTTGTTTTTTTTTGCTATGCATTGTTAACCCTTTTTGTTTTTGCACAAGGATGTGAGTGTGACCTAAATCATTTCAATGCCATAGCAGAAAATAGAAAAGAAGATGATAAACTATTTATATTCTCTACAGGATTTATCGGGGGAATAATTTAACCTTATTCACCTTAGACAAGAATGACCTTAAATTGTGACAAGCAACTAGAAATGCCAACATACAGCGCCCAGTATACACACCAAACCACAACACACACTCAGCTCACATTAACACTAGAAGAAAGTGTTCAATAATGGCTCGTATCTCATCATTTTCGATATCTACAGGTATTTCACAAAGAGTCTGGTAAAATAACCTTCCTTTCTAATAAAATCAATCGCATAGAAACACATGTATGAACGAACGAATGAACATTGAAGCATCCTTCGTTAGGGATTCACTCTTTCACACTCTTACACCAATTTCAGTTTGTGTATGAGTGTTTGTGTGTGTGGGTTTCTATGTATATGATGTTATTCGCACCATTGGCTGTGTGTGAATCTGTTTTCTGGGATTCGCTTTTTGTGCATATGTTTGCATAGGAAACACAATTCGTTTTTCCATTTAGTTATGTATTGGCAAAGTCACCATCACTCGTCAACTCGGATGATTGGTTACACTAGTTTTTGAAAAAGACGTGTTTTTTAAAAGGCAAGACAAATTTGACTTCCAATAAAAGAGCAAAAGAGCTTTAATTTCAGCAAAAAATCTTAAAAGTACAGGAAGAGTCTCCGAGCTGGAGGCGATGCTAATTACGTCTTTCACCACTCCTAAAAGGGCGGTTTAATGGCATAGGGGGTTATACCCAAAAGTCCGATAGGCCATTTCATATCGAACATCCGACCTACATTATAAACACTTGTCCAGCTTGCAGGTCGAAGCTTGTTTCGTCCGAGTTTTCGCGATTTCAATAGACGTGACGTGACCTAGCGTAGATCGGTCAGATTTAAGTATAATTGGATCTCAGACCAAATTATCGATGTATTAAACTAAACGAATGACAATGTTAATTAACCCATCCGTATGGTGACGGTTATAAAAAAACGTTTCGATTGTGCATGTACAGGTGTTATGGCATCAATATGTAACCAATTTCACGGTTTTAGAAGAACAACACATAATGCCAACGGAGCCAGACAGTCAAATCTTGGGTCGGTTTATGATGCTGGCTATATTACATTATGACCGATATGCGTTAATTTGAAAAAATTTCTGTAGAACAAAATCTTGACAAAGATTTTCTATAGAAATTAGACTTTTGGCAAATTTCTATAGAAATCAATTTGACAACATTTTCTATAGAAATAAAATTATATTCTATGATAAAATTTTAACAAAATTCCTATAGAATAAATTTTTGCAAAATTCGTATAGAATAAATTTTGCAAATTTCTCATAAGAAAGAAAATGACAAATTTTCTATAGAAATAAAAATTTTACAATTTCTAAACTAGAATAAAATTTGACAAATTTCTACAGAATAAATTTTGACAAAATTTTCTACTAAAATAAACTTTTTGACAAATTTCCCTATAGAATAAAATTTGACAAAATTTTCATAGACATAAAATTTGACAAAATTTCTATATAGTAAATTTACAAAATTCCTATAAAATAAAAATTTTACAAAATTTCTATAGAAAAAATTGCAAAATTTCATATGAAAAAAATTTAAAAATTTATAGGAATAAAATTTTTAACCAATTCTATAGAAATAAAATATTACAAAAATTCTATAAAATATTTTGACAAATTTCCATTTTATTTCTATAAAAATTTTTAACATTTTCTTTATAGAAAATTGTCAAAATTTATTCTACAGAAAATTTTAAAAATTTGATAAATTTTCTATTGAAATAAAATTTTGACAAAATTTCTAAGAAAAAAATTGGACACAAATTCTATGAAATAAAATTTTGACAAAATTCTTCTATAAAATAAATTATTTGAAAAAATTCCTAGAAATAACATTTTGACAAATTTCCCATTTTATTTCATGATAATTTTGTCAAAATTTTGCTTTATAAAATTTTGCAAAATTTTATTCTACAGAATATTTGTGTAAAATTTGGGAGGTCTACAGAAAATTTTGTCAAGTTTTATTCTATAGAAACTTTGGTCAAAATTTTAATTTCTATAATGATCAACTGAATTCACCACGACCCGAATCATCGTTGCCACAGTTTGTAGAATTTCACAAAATAATTCATTGTACTGTTTAGTAGATTGGTAGAATCCTATGTTTTGTAGATTTTGAGATATTCTCTCTACAGGAGCACTTCACTACAAAATTCTGATAGAAAAAAATTTTTTTAAACTGAAATCATAACAACACTATGAAATAAATTTTTATAAAATTTTCTATTGAAATAAAATTTTTAAAAATTCAATAAATAAAATTAACAACATTTTCATAGAATAAATTTTGACAAAATTTTCTATACAAACTAAAATTTTGACAAATTTCGCAAAATAAAAATTTAACAAAATTTTCTATAGACAATAAATTTTGGCACAATTTCATAGATAATAAATTACAAAATTTTCCAATAGAAAATAAATTTGACAACAATGCATAGAATAAAAATTTGACAAAATTTCCATTGAAATAAAATTTTTACAAAATTTCCAAAAATAAAATTCTTGATAAAATTCCTATTCGAAAGAAATTTTTACACAATTTCTATAGAAATAGTCAATTTTACAAAATTTCCATAAAATAAATTTTGACAAAATTTCATAGAAAAAATTTTACAAAATTTTTAGAGAATAAATTTGATAATTTCTATTGAAAGAATTTTACAAATTTTTCGATAGAAATAAATTGACAAATTTTCCATTTTATTTCTAGAAATTTTGTCAAAATTTTATTCTACAGAAAAATTTTGTAAAGTTTTATTTCTACCAGAAAATTTGTATAAATTCATTTCTATAGAAAATTTGATAAATTTATTTCTATAGAAATTTTCAAAATTTTAGTTTTAGTATAGATCAACCAGAATTTCACCACGAATTAGTTTTGCCACAGTTGGTAGACCACAAATTCTTGTCAAAATTTATTCTATAGAAAATTTTTGTCAAAAGTGTTATTTCTACAGAAAATTTTGGTCAAAATTTATTTCTATATAATCAACTCAGAAATTTTCACACTAGAAAATCATGTTGCCACAGTTGGTAGAATTCCCACAAATACTGGTATATTTTGTACTGTTAGTAATGGTAGAATCCTGATTTTGTAGATGAAAAAATATCTCTCCCACTAGAAACACTTCACATAAACCATATTCTGAGAAATAAATTTTTTTAAACGAAATATAAACAACAACTATGAACATAAAATTTATAAAATTTTCTATTGAATAAAATTGACCAAAGATTCTATAAGAAGTAAATTTGACAAAATCTATAGAAATAAATATTTGAGCAAAATATTCATAGAATAATTTGACAAAAATTTTATAAAAAATTTGACAAATTCTATAGAAATACAAATTTTGACAATTTCCATAGAAAACATTTGGACAAAATCTATGAAATAAATTTTACAAAATTTTCTATAGAAATAAAATTTGAAAAATTTCATGAAATGAAATTTTACAAATTTCTATAGAAATAAATACATTTTGACAAATTTTCCATAGAAATAAATTTTTGACAAAATTTCTATAGAAATAAAATTTACAAAATTTTATAGAAATAAAATGATAAATTTCTATTGAAATAAAATTTTTACAAATTTTTCGATAAAATAAAATTTGTAAAAGTTTAATTCTACAGAAAGTTGTCTAAAATGCATTTCTAAAAATTTTGATAAAGTTTATTTCTATAGAAAATTTTGTCAAAATTTTATTTCCTATATAGATCAACTCAGAATGTCAACCACGACCCAGAATAATCGGTTCCACATTGGTAGATCCACAAAATTGTCAAAATTATTTTTATAAGAATTTGTCAAAGTTTATCTACATATTTTTCGAAAATTTATTCTATAAATCAACCGAATTCACCACGAAAGAAATCATGTTGCCCAGTTGGATAGAATTACACCCAAAATATGGTATATTTGTACTGTAGATGTAGAATCTTGATGTTTTGGCTACATTTTGAAAATAGTCCTCCCAAACCCAGAAAGCACTTCACTATATTTTTCTGTAGAAATAAATTTCTTTAAGCTGAACTCAAAACAACACAATGAAATAAAAGTTTTACAAAAATTTTCAAAGATAAATTTACCAAAATTTTTTATAGAAAAAATTTTACAAATTTCTATTGAAATAAATTTTGACAAATTTTTCCTTAGAAATAGAATTTGACAAGATCTTTAAGAATAAATAAACAAAATTTTCTATAAAAACAAAATTTTGACAAATCTTTATAGAAATAAAGTTTGGAGAAAAATTTCATAGATATAAGTTTGACAAATTATGTATAAATTAACGTTTGAAAAAAATTATAGTAAATTTGAGAAATAATTCTTAAGAAATAGATTCTTCTTAAGCAATGCTATTGAAAGAACATGCCATCCATAACAACCCATGTGAATTCACGCTTCTGCGGGCAAATAGTCGATAGATTACAATTGGAAATGACAAAAATTAGGGCGAGGTATAGAAATTGGAACAAATTTTGTTCTAATTTTCTCGCTGCAGTGCCCATACCGTAAGAACTCCTAGGCCGTGGCCATAAAATTTTGTCAAAATTTTATTTTTTATAGAAATTTTGTCAAAGTTTTATTTCTACAGAATTTGTCAAAATTTTAATTTCTATATAGATCACTCAAATTCACCACGGAAGAATCAT
The DNA here is from genome assembly GCA_003123925.1 of Haematobia irritans. Classification (NCBI taxonomy): domain Eukaryota; kingdom Metazoa; phylum Arthropoda; class Insecta; order Diptera; family Muscidae; genus Haematobia; species Haematobia irritans. The sequence goes on along the minus strand of PGFW01047813.1, from coordinate 10,663 downwards.
GGTTCCAAATTGGAAAATTCCACTAAAATACTGGTAATTTTGTACTGTAATGTGGTAGACATCCTTGTGTTTGGTACATTTGTGAAAATAGTCCTCCCAACCAGAAAGCACTTCACTATAAATTTCGTAGAAAAAATTTTCTTTAAGCTCGAACTCAAAAACAACAACACAGAAATAAAAGTGTTTACAAAATTTTCTAAAGAAATAAATTTTGACAAATTTTATAGAAATAAATTTGACAAAATTTTCTATTGAAATAAAATTTTACAAATTCTAATACGAAAAAAATTTTGACAAGATCTTCTAAAGAAATAAAATAAACAAAATTTTCAATAAAAACAAATTACAAATCATTTATAGAATAGAAAGTTTGAGAAAATTTTCTATGAAAAAAGTTTTGACAAATATGGTATAGATGAACGTTTTGAGAAAAATTTCATAAGAAATAAATTTGGAAATTCTTAAATTTTTAGCCAATGGCTGATTGAAGAGTGGTGGAGATGTCCATGCACCATAACCCCATGTAATTTACTCGCGTTCTGCGGCAATATTGTATTCGATAGTTACCAATTGGAATGACAAAATATAGGGGCAGAGGTCTAACAAATGGACAACAATTTCTTTTTCCTTTTGTTCCGCTACAGTGCTCATACCGGTAACAGAGACTCCTTAGGCCATGTGTCCATAAAATCTTTTTCCCTTTCGTTTTGGACATACTTCAATTTCGTTCAGTTCAGCCTTACTGGCAGTAAAATGGATGTATATCGTATGATTTTCATAGCACACCTAAAAAGGGGCAGAGCTTTCGTAGTGACTTTTGGTAAAGAAAGGTGTGATGACTAGATTTCCTAAAATTTAATTTAGTACGACAGCCCTTTGTCACAGTGGATATTTGGAATTAATGAGCACACAAAAGGTATTTTCTTATAACAAGCACTGCTCAAGTTATCTTGAAGCTAAGCTATAATTATTTTTCAAATTTAAATGAATTCATTAACGTTAGGAAATTATACTTAATCTGCTTATTTAAATGTTATCTGTTTTGTGGTTATCTAAAATGATTGAATCCTTACAAAAAAGCTTTTTAAACGATTCAATCATCTTAACAAACCACAAAAACACGATAACATTAATAAGCCAGATTAAGGTACATTTTCCATAACGCTTAATGACACATTTAAATTTAAAAAATAATTTAGCTTAGCTAAGCATAACTTGAGCATCTTGCTTCAAAATAGAAAAACCTTTTTTGAGCCTATAATTCCAATATATCACCATTCCCCAGGGCTGTCGATACTAAATTAAATTTTTCAGGAAATCTGTCAATCACCACCTTTCTTACCCAAAAGTAATAGAAATGCCCACCACCCCTTTTTTGTGTGCTATGAAAACTCATACGATATACCTTCATTTTATGCAGAAGGTTGAACACTGAACGAAAATTACATATGTGCAATAACGAAAGGGAAAAAGATTTTATGGACACATGGCCTAAGGAGTTCTGTTACGGTACGAGCACTGTAGCGAGAAAAAGAGAAACAAAAATGTGTGTCCTTTTTTATACCCTCTGCCCTAATTTTTGTCATTCCAATTGTAATACATAACATATTGGCGCAGAAGCGATAAATTAAACATGGGCTTGTTATGGGACGCATGTCCACCATTTCAACAGCCATTGAAAATTAAGCAAAATTTATTGTCTTAAGAACCAAATCTTCCTTCGCTCAAACACCTTTACTTTCTATTCCGCAATTCTTCTAAAACTCGTTCATTTTTATAGAAATTCTGTCAGCACTACCTGCGGGCAGCCGCCGGGCAGCGGGCACAATTTGCCCCTAACGGGCCGATTTTCCTATAGAAACACTTTTGTCAAAACTAGTTCAGATCTTCTATGGATAGAACTCTTGTCCAAAACTTCTTTACTTCGTCTGGGAAAATTCCTTGTAAAGAATTATACGCTGCAACTCAGAAAAGAATTGTTCAATTTATTTTTCGATAGTAATATCATGTCCCATAATTTCATTTAGAATGATTTTATGTTATATAATTGTAATATATTTAGTATATTATATATAGATTATCACACTTTAAACGATAGGACATTTTTCAAAATAAGGAGATATTGCTATTATATACGAAAGATTTGATCAAATAAACCAAATACATACACAAATGAGGGAATACAGAGTCAAAATGTTTATGTTCTATAAAGAAAAGACAACATTAATATTATTTGTCAAATAATTAATTCTTTAGAAAATTTCTGTCCAAATATAATATATACATATTTTTGTATCATTTTAATTTTAGGACATCTAAATACTCCTATCAATTAAAAAATTAAGAATTGTCTTTATTTCATTAGTTTTGATGTAATTTGTTTGGTATTAATTGGGGAATGCAGCTACAAAGAGAAACTAAAGTGTAGGCTAAACCAACAGAGGAAAAGAATGTTTGT
>PGFW01047812.1:19197-34931 GCA_003123925.1 Haematobia irritans | reverse complement strand
TCATTTCTTCGATAAAATAGTTTACTCTTTTTTTGTGTAGAGTCTGGGCCGATACCAGTATTCATCCGAAGGGCCTTTGCCTAGTTTAAATAGGTGTATGTAATCAACGACCCACCACCATTTCTTAACCTAACCAAAGCCGTACACCCATCAATAAAAATCCGGTAAGTATATTAACGCTAATTTTTTTTTAATTTTATTTGAGTAAAAACATTTGCTTTCTTGTTAAATTCATTTTTTTTTTTTCAAAATTCTTCACACAGAGCAGATAGAAAAATTTTGTACCGATGCCCAAAAATAGTAAAAGAAGCTAACTAATGTATGTTCATGATTTTGTGCATTGATTTTTCTTTATGTTTAGTTCAGTTTTTTTTTTCTATGAGAGGGAGTAATTTCGTGGGTTGTATTTAAAAATTATACCAGGGTATTTTTTCCTGGTTTAAAAACGCTTTGTGGAAATCTCAAGATGTGGACTACAATTTAGTTCAATTTTCGCACAAGGTAGTTCATTCTACTTTTTGTTTGTGTAGGCATCCGAGCTGCAGCACGATTCAGCTCCGTTTTTTGCTTCTTTTCATAAACAAAATACGCGCACCCTAGCTTCAATATTTAATTAAACAGTGAAAAAGTTGCGTACAGTACCCATTTCAATTGGTGAATTTTTTACCTTAGAATCGGAAACTTCCAGTTACAACTACTTTCTTTGGCCAATAACTAAACAAAAATGTCTTTACAATTCGTGTTGTTTGAAACTAAAAACAAGAAAACTTCCACTTTGCGATTTTTTTTTTGGCCACAAGAAAAGAATGAAAGAAATTCTAACTTAAGCAGGACGCCATAGAAGTCAAATAATTCAAAAGTATTTGTTGCATTCTTCCAATTCTGGGCAGGCCAAGAAACAAAAGACATCCAGCAAATAAAATTAAAAGCAAATAAAGCAAAATTGCTGGTAACTTTAATCTAATATACTGGTCGCCCCCCTCTCCACCGGCTCCACTTAGCGTATCGACCATCTTACCGTCATTTGTGGAAGAAAATATACCACAGTTCTTATTCCCTTTAAGCAATGAATCCAAAGTACTCGAGAATATAGAGTTACATAGGACGTTATTTATAGTCCTTATATACACCCAAGAAAAATATTAAGTTATTATAATAGCTTTATTTTTATTACATACAAATTATTTATGCTTTAGTCATTTTTCATAATTATTTAAGCATTTTCCCCAGTCGAATGAAACTTTTCCTTGTATTCCAAGTATACCTTCAAAGTGTTGATGGCGTATAAAATCAATGACCGTACAAATACACGCAAAATTTTAATTTCTTTTCTCCCAAACGCGAAATTTCAGACCTGAACTCCCATCATTTACCATTGGCTCTGGTACATGGGCGTAGTCCATTAAAAAAATACAAATATATAAATTTATTCCTCAGTTTTTGCTCTCAAGTTTTTCTTAAAAAACTGTAGTGTACGACGTACAAACTTAAATTTCGACTGTGAGCGTATTATGATCAATGGTGCCACAGCGTTTGTAGAATTCTAGCCAAAAAAAGTAGAAGTGCTTCAATAACTCTTCTATAAAATCTATGTTTGGAATTCGTCAAGAAATTTCAGTACGGAGAAGAAATCAGAAATATATTAGCGAAAGAGAGCGTTAATTATTTTGACCATCCCTCAAAAATTTAAATTCAATTAAGATACCAGAAAACTTAAAATTTTATATGAAAAACTTTTATTGCTCCTATTCGTGATCATTCCGAAAAGAGTAACAATTTTAAGGACTATCCTTGTTATAAATTTGAACACTTTTTGTACTTTTTTGATACTATTTGTCTAAATAAGTACCGAGGTCGGCCTAGATTTGGAATTGCCATAGTTACATGTCATTAGCTTTTCAAGATATTGACCAAGACTTTGGTTCTACCCTTCATGGAAATTTTGTTATTCCTAAGTTTGTTACGCTGAAACCAAAATATTGACCTAATATGAAGATTATGCAACCTATAATAGTTTAGCGTCAGGCAAATTTACACAATATTAAAATCAAATTTCTTTAAATAAAGAAATTTTAATTAAACTTATGTTGAATATTCACACGAAAAATGTTCTTTAACACCTCGGACATACACATGAGTGCTGGCCAGAACCTTTTTCGATTCCAATTGTAATTAAAATACATTTATAATATAGCTAGAGACTTCGAAACTTCAGGTACCCTCCTAAAATTGTATTACCTATCGATGTGTGAAAAAATCAGGACGGAAACTCATGACAGAAATAATGTATATCATCAACAAAATAGCATAGTTTTCCCATATAAATACATTAAAATACATTAGTGGCGTCCTGGCCAGGCCTCATGTATCACGAATGTGTGAAACACACGAACATGTGTATGACGGAGGGTTTAACACTTAGGATACGAAAACTTTGAAACTGGGTGTCATTCTGTTACATGTCTTTTGAATCAAGACAAATTAAAAAAAAACATTTTATAATTTTAAAAGAAATATTCTTTAAGTTAACTGAGGATATTGAATCTTTTTGATTTAAGAGAAAAAAGCTTCAAATGTATGCGAAAGGCTTTATATTAAGGTTTTTCATTTATTTGCGTTTTAAATATTTTTTTGAAATTAAGTTAAAACCTTTTTTTACTTTTGAAGTATCTGTTATAGTTTGGATTTTTTAAACTGAAATTTAATTTACGAAAAAAAACAACCTTATGGGAAAAATGATAAAAATTAAAATTTATTTATTTGTCAAAATCAAATAGAAGGTAAAAATCTTTGCATCCAAGTAATCTATTTTTGGAGTGTAGAATGGAAATAATCAAACAGTAATTCGTTCCAATTTTAGGTCTTTTTCACACCTTATAATTAAGCGGCGTTATTTCACAGAAATGGAAATTGGCTATCTTAGTCACGATTACTTCAATATTAAACCACTTTACACTAAAAAAATATTATCGTGAGGCCAAAGATTTCATGTCTTTTAAAAATAGTAATGCGGATCTGTTTAGCAAAAAGACGCATTTCTCTGATATAAGTTTTTTGCCCTTGTTCGCAAGTCTATAAAACTTTTCAATGAAGTCGTTTTTGTCATTATAGTTAAGTTTGATTTGATTTAAAAATGGATATCTTACATGGAATCGAAAATTTATGTTCGACAAATGTCAACTTGGCAATAATAATTCTGAAAATTCTTGTCAAAATTTAATAAAATCATCTTTAATTTTTGTTGACATTTTTGCATTTTGATTAACAAAGCTACACGCCAGAGAAGAAACATATTGCCATAATCATATTCGAAGACCCCCCCCCCCAGAAAATTTGTAGCCCCCCTCCCAGAATTTTGAAGAACCTATGACGATTATTCATTGTTTTTATAAAAATTAAACTAGGCATATAACCGCACAAATTCCGCTAAAGACTCATGCTACAACATGGCTTTGTGATAGCAGTTTGCGATTTGGCAATATATAGTTTTAACAGGTTGGCTGATAGTCCCCGGTGCTTCTAACAAAAGAAAAAACACATATTTTTGTCAAAATTCGTATTTTTATACCCTTCACCACTACTGTGTACAAGGTATAATAAGTTTGTGCATTTGTATGTAACGCCAAGAAGGAAGTCTGAACCCCGATCATTTTAATAAACCGATCGTCTTAGAATTAAATTCTGAGTCGATTTAGCGATGCACTGCCGTCTGTCTGTCCGTCATTGTCTGGTCCTATGTCGTTTGATGTTTTTTGTGTGCAAAGTACAGCTCGCAGTTTTAGTCCGATTGTCCTAAAAATTTGTACAGGTACCAATTTTGGGCTCAAAGAGATTCCTATTTGATTTTGGAAAAAATCGCGTTCAGATTTTAGTATAGCTGCCATATATATTTTTTCACCGGCATCTGTGCGTATTTGGCGTGCTGTCATTAAACCGATCTTTTCTTTAAAATTCCGATACATCCGAATATTTATGAGTCTCGAAAAACTTGCAAAATATCAGCAAAATCGGTTCAGATTTAGATATAGCTCCCATATATAGCTTTCGCCCGATTTACACTCATTTGCCCACAGAGGCCAATTTTTTGCTCCGATTTAGTTGTAAATTTGCACAGGGAGTATACATTAGTATTGTAAGCTGCTGCGTGCCAAATTTGGTTTGAAATCGGTTCAGATTAGAATATAGCCCCATATTAGGCATTTCGCCCGATTTACACTCATATTACCAGAGAGGCCAATTTTTAACTCGATTTAGTTGCAATTCTATTGCACAGGGAGTAGAATTAGCCATGTAGCTCATACGTGCCAATTGGTTGAAATCGCGTTCAGATTTTAGATATATCTCCGCAATATATAGCTTTCGCCCATTTACACTCATATGACCACAGAAGCCAATTTTTTGCTCCGATTTATGTTGAAATTTTGCACAGCGGATATAATTAGCATTTGTAGCTATGCGTGCCAATATTCTTGGTTGAAATCGTTCAGATTTAGATATAGCTCCCCTATATAGCTTTCGCCGATTTTAACTTCGATATGCAATCAGAGGCAATTTTTGTGCTCCGATTTAGTTTGAAATTTTGCACAGGGAGTTAAATTAGCATTGTGGCTATGCGTGCCAAATTTGTCTCTGAAATCGGTTCAGCAGTTAGACTTATAGCTCCAATATATAGCTTTCGGCGCCGATTTACACTCATATGACACAGAGGCCAATTTTTGCTCCGATTTAGTTTGAAATTTTGCACAGAGTGAGAAGAACTAGGCATTGTACCTATGCGTACCAAATTGTATGAAAATCGGTTCACCGATTTAGATATAGCTCCCTATATATAGCTTTTCGCCCGATTACACTCATATATGCGATCACAGAGGGCCAATTTTTCGCCCGATTTAGCAACTCATATGACCACAGAGGCCAATTTTGTTGCCCGGATTCAGTTGAAATTTTGTACAGGGGTTTAGAATTAGCATTTTAAGCCTAATGCGTGCCAAATTTGGTTGAAATCCGGTTAGATTTAGATATAGCTCCCATATATTATGTTCTCTGATTTTCGACCAAAAATGGGTCAAAATAATCAACTTTTCCTTGTAAATCGCCACTGCTTTAGCTCGCAAAAGTTGTAAAAATGACTTCTAATTTTCCTAAACTTCTAATACATATATAATCGAGCGATATAATCATAAATAAACTTTGCGAAGTTCAAAAACTGCTTCAGATTTAAACGTTTCCCCATTTATTTTTTTTACTAAACATTGTGTTCACCCTACTGCTATTAGCGACTTTAAATTTTGAGTCTATAGATTTTGTAGAAGTCTATCATAAATCTGTCCAGATCGAGTGATATTTAAATGTATTGTATCGGGAACAAACCTTTATTATATAGCACCCAAGCACATTTGACGGGATGTGATATGGTATCGAAAATTATAATCTTACAAAGTGGTGTGCAGTATATATAGTCGGCCCCGCCCGACTTTAGACTTTCCTTACTTGTTTCTTCTTCATATGGGGCCGTTTTGCCGCGATTTCGACCTTCAAACGCTCCAATAACGCCATATAATAGTCACTGTTGATGGCTTTTTCCCTTCTCAAGATAATCGAAAAAATTATTCCATGCGCATCCCAAAAAACAGAGGCCATTACTTTGCCACGGAACTTTTTGAGTCTTTCCACGCTTCGGGAGAGGTTCACCGGTCGGTGTCCACTCAACCAACTGTCGATTGGACTCAGGAGTGTAGTGATGGAGCCATGTTTCATCCATTGTCACATATCGACGGAAAATCTCGTGTGTATTACGAGTAAACAGCTGCAAACACCGCTCAGAATCATCAACACGTTGTTGTTTTTTGGTCAAATGTGAGCTCGCGCGCACCCATTTTGCACAGAGCTTCCGCATATCCAAATATTGATGAATGATATGGCCAACCCTTCCTTTGATATCTTTAGGCCTCTGCTATCTCGATCAAACTTCTTTTTACGGTAATTCAAAAATCATTTTTTGGATTTTTTTGATGTTTTCGTCGGTAACCACCTCTTACGGGCGTCCACTGCGTTCACCGTCCTCCGTGCTCATTTCACCACGCTTGAATTTTGCATACCAATCAATTTATTTTGATTTCCCTGGGACAGAGTCCGGAAAACTCATTATCAAGCCAAGTTTTTGCTTCACCGAATTTTTTCCTTCAGAAAACAGATTTTTATCAAAACACGAAATTCCTTTTTTTCCATTTTTTTCACAATAACAAAAGTTGCTTCACAAAAGACGCTCTATCTCACAAACTAATTGACTTACAGACGTCAAATTTTGACACGAATCATTTGAAGGTTGGTACTATATAAAAATAATATGCATTTAATACTAGCGACGCCATCTATGTGTCAGACCGGGGACTTATCAGCCAACCTGTTACTTGAGGGGCCTAACAAGCAACGCTAATCAAAACATTTGATTTTCGATGGAAACTGGGATACTACACAAAGCCCCGTGTATTGAAGGCAGGCGCGCTTCCACTGCACAACAACTGATGGAATTTTCATAGGCTCTTTTATAATCAGCATTTTCTTATACTTACATATGAAAAATCCCTGATGTTTTCCCACTGGAATACTCAGAATGCAAAGACTTTCAAACACTTACACACACACACACAATTACAGAAAACGAATGTGGTAATCGAGAAGTGACAAAAGTACGGTATAAAAGGTCCAAAAGCGGAAAATGGTAAATAATAAAAAATAAATAAAACCAACAAGCAATAAAATAAATTGGGTTTCCATGCAAAATGCACTCAAGTGTTTTGTTTCACTTGTCGATTGCTTCTTAAAACGAACCTACCGAAAAAGGACCAAGAAGACCAAAGAACAAGGAGTCCTCTAGAACTTCTTGCATTCCCCCAGGCATTCATCGAAATAATGCTTACGATTGTATTGACATTAAGACAACAAGTAACTGCTTCAAGTACTTAGTGGATGGCAGCAACCGAACTGCACTGGAGTGGACATTGCTTAATAATGAAACAGCTAGTAGAGCATATTACATTTAAGATTGTGGCCAATGGAATGGATGTTTGCACAAGGCCACTTGCAAGATGCAATATGCTCTAATATTAAAACACCTTAAGTTTATCTTTTTAAACTACAAATAGGTTGACCCTTTTATAAAATTACATTTCAAATGAAAATTGTAACATACAGGGTCTAAGTGTTCTAAGAGGCTTTTACATTTCTCTACCACTACACAGTGATTACACACCAAACGTAATAAATATATACACAGAATAGATGTACATTTATATAATATATTTATTGCCTTCACCACTATTGTGGTACAGGTTATAATAATTTTACAGTCCAAAAAAAGTTTATTGTGTGTGTGTGTTATGTAAAATAATTTACTGGTGGTAATATACCCTGTTACGAATTACTACAAGATTGCTTGCATCCTTGGTTTAAATGAAAATTGTATGACAAAAAATATGTGACGCATTATCGCCGGTGACAATGCGCTATCGAATAAAAAAATAAATCTAACTATGAAAATTTTTAAAATTCCATGTTGCAATGAATAATTGTTTTGTGTTAAAAAGTCTCATATATTTTATTCTTTTAAAACCAGAAATGGAAATTTAAAAAATAATGCTCCAATTTTGAAAATCTTAAAATAAACAACTTAAATGTTACTTTTCAGAGGTTGACATTAAAAAAAATTAAAGCATACTTTTGAGTAGGGTCGATAGAATTTAGGAATTTCTTACTGAAACAGGATAAAATAAGCATAAATCTTAAAGAGCGATAAGTAGATAAAAAGGGACAAGTAGAAATAAATGTAGAATCACTCTGTGAGCAGATCAATAATCCCTTTTCTAGGGCAGCCACCGTGGTAGCAAATGGTTAGCCATGCCCGCTTTGCATAACTAGTCGTGGGTTCGCTTCCCCCTGCTTCGACCGAACATCAAAAAGTTTCTTCAGCGGCTGGATGTTATCCCACTCAGTAAATGCTGGTGACATTTCTGAGAGTTTTCAAAGCTGCTGTAAAGTGGTTTAACTGCAATTGTGGAACGCCGTTCGACTCGGCTATAAAAAAGGAGGCCCTTGTCATTGAGCTCTAACAATGGAATCGGGCAGCACCAGTGATAAGAGAGAAGTTTCACCAATGGGGTATCAACAATGACTGAATGCTCTTATGTGAAGCCCTGATACATCGCGGCTGGCCACCTAAACCTTAACCTAACCTAATATCCTTTGTATTGTGTTATATTAGTTCTGCAGTACAAAACAAAAAATTAATTACACAACATTTGTCGAAAGTGTATTCTCATCGTCAGTTTTGTTTTATTGAGATTTATTCAAACTTTTCTGCTTCAAATAATATGATAAGCTTAATCAACAGAAATAAGTTTTACATATATAAAATTGATAATGTCAAAATATGAAAAAAAAAAACAAACAATATATACCGGTCGTAAATCGCCAGGCGAAATCTTATGTAACCCTCCACCATGGGACTGCCAATCAAGAATCCGAATTACTTTGGGTGTGGCAACACTTTGCCGATGGCTAAGGTATACTAAAAACTTCCTTAACACGTCTAATTGTAAATTAGTCCATACGGGGATAAATTACACAAAAAAGGTCCGACTAAACTAGCGTATATAATTCCCAGTTCCGAAAAATTTTCTATAAGAAAAAAATGTTGGAATTAAAATTTTCTATAGAAAATCAAATTTTCACAAAATTTTCTATAGAAATTAAAATTTTGACAAACCTTTTCTATAGCAAATCAAAGTTCACAAAATTTTTTTATAGAAAATAAAACTTTTACAAACAGAAACAAATTGGTCAAGGAAAACGCGTGTAAATGGTGAAATCGTTTAATTTAAAAATCAAATTAAATTTCTTTTTCCAAGTTTCAAATTAGCCTATAAAATTCAGAAAGAAATATTCAGTTAGGCTTTGTCGCTTTTCCAATCCGAATTTGCCGGGCCTCAGCGCTTGACACCTGCCATCAGATTATACAGCCACCTTGTCCACCTTACTTCGACGCAGGAAAGCCAGTTTGCTTTGAACTGCCTGCTCGTCCTTAGCAGTTTTTTTTGGCCTTCTTTAGGTTTCCGCTTGACAATAGCCCCCAGTGTTCTCAATTTGGGTGGAGCTCTGGACGCTGTTGGAGGTTCTTGTCCTTGGGAACCACACTGCACGCTGTTGGCGGCTCGTACCACTCATGGCCTTTTTTACCTGTCAATGGCACAGATGCCAAATCCGCAGAAACACGTACGTAACAAACACGTAATTTCTTCAGAAAAAGGCAGCAGAACGTTTAATTCCAAACACTCGCCTTCACGTAAATTTCTTGTTGACAGTCCCGGACAGCCTATGAAAAATGCCTGGCTTTTCAAGCTACTAGGTCACAGATGGGCTTGCCAAACCGAGCCATATTTCTTTGCGAATTTGACAGTTTTATTTAAAGTTTTTGAACAACATTTTTTGATAAGAAAATAAAATTTTGACACAATTTTCTATAGTAATAAAATCTTGACAACATCTTTCTATAGAAATAAAATTTTGACAAATTTTTCGTACGAGTAATAACTTTTGACAAAAATTTCATAGAAATAAAGTTTTGACACAAGTTTTCTATAGTAATAAAAATTTTGACAAAATTGATCTATTAAATAAAATAAACTTGATAAGAATAATTGTCTTATAGAAATGATCAGAAGTTTCCACAAAATTTTCTATTGAAATACAATTTGACAACATTTTCTAATACAAAACTAAAATTTTGACAAAATTTTCATATAGAAATAAAATTTTCTACTAGAAATGAAAATTTTAACAAACATTTTCTAATAGAAATAAAATGTTGACAAAATTTCTATAGAAATAAAATTTTTATAAATTTTTATGTTTAATTTTAAAATAATTTTGACACAATTTTCTATAGGTAATTAAACATTTTGAACATAAATTATATTATAGAAATAAAATATTGATTAAAATTTTCTATAGAAATCAAAGTTTAACAAAATACTAAATTTTGACCAAAATCTTTCTATAGAACTAACAATTTTTGACAAAATTGTTCCTATAGAAAATAAAATTTTACAAAAATTTTCTATAGTAAAATAAAATTTGACAAAATTTCTTATAGCAAATAAATATTCTTATAAAAATTTTTTATCGTTAATCATTTTAGAAAATAAAGTTTGACACAATTTTCTATAGTAATAAAATTTTGACAAAATTACTATAGAAATAAAATATTGTGATAAAAATTTTCTATAAAATCAAATTTCACAAAACTAACAATTTTGGACCAAAATTTTCATATAGAAATAAAATTTTTGAACAAAATTTTCTATAGAAATAAAAATTTTAACAAATTTTCTATAGAAATAAAATGTTGACAAAATTTTCTAATAGAAATAAAATTTTTATAAAATTTTTCATGTTAACTTTAGAAATAAAGTTTTGACACAATTTTCTATAGTAAATAAAATTTTGACAAAAATTCTATAGACCAATAAAATATTGATAAATTTTCTATAGACAATCAAACTGTTTCACAAAACTAAAAATTTTGACAAATTTTCTATATGTAATAAAATTTGAAACAAAATTTTCTATAGAAATAAAAATTTTTGACAAACAATTTTCTATAGTAATAAAATTGGCAAAATTTTTAAAGAATAAAATTTACCAAAATTTTCTATACAATAAAATTTATGACAACATTTTCTATAGAAATAAAATTTTGGTCGATTATTTTTGGCGATATGGACCAATTTTGGGCGTTGGATAATCGGCTATATATAACTATAAGACCGATATGGGACCAATTTTTGCAATGGCTGTTAGCGGCCATACCCACTACCGCAATGTACCAATTTCAATCGAATCGGATGAATTTTGCTCTCCAGAGGGCCTCCAGACGGTCAAATCTGGGGATCGGTTTATATGGGGGCTATACATCATTATGGATCGATTTCGACACCAAATTTCTCTGCCAATGGGTACTTGTGAAGTCCATATTATTAACAATCAACGTTACCAAATACTCCAACCTGAAGTCAAATGGAATATGTTTGTTCCTTCCAAGAGCGGCACCCGCGAGCAGTTAAAATCTGTGTGCATCGGCTTCTATATCAGGGGCTAATATATATTATAGACGCGATTCGACCAATTCTTTGCCATGAATGTTTGATGCCACCATATACATATAATTATGACCGGATGTGAACCTGAATTTTGCAACGGTGTTGGAGGACCATATTTACGTTACACCATGTACCAATTTTTAGCCGGATTCGGAATAAATTTGCTTCTCTTAGAAGCCTCCGCAAGCCAAAATCTGGGGATCGTTTATATAGGGGGCTATATATAATGTATGCGTACCGATGTTGCGACCAAATTTTTGCATGGTTGTTGGAGACGCACATATACTACACCCATGTACCAAATTCAGCCGGATCAGATGAAATATTTGCTTCTCTTAGAAGGTCTGCAAGTCAAAATTTGGGGGCCCAGTTTATATGGGGTAACGCTATACGTAAAAGTGACCGATAATGCGCCCATTTGCAATACCACCTAGACCTACATCAATGAGCAACTACTTGTGCCAAGTTTCAAGTCGATAGCTTTGTTTCGTTCGGAAGTTAGCGTGATTTCAAAAGTAGGAGCGGACGGACATGACTCAGATCGACTCAGATTTCACCAATGACCCAGAAATATATATACTTAATGGGGTCTAGATAATATTTCGATGTGTTACAAACGGAATGACAAAGTTAATATAACCCCCATCCTATGGGAGGGTATAAAAATAATCTCCAATTTTTAAATTAAAAAAAAAGTAAAGATAACCTTTTCAGAGGGAATTTTAAAATAATAAATTAAAGCATACTTTTATAATAACCTATTATTAATGCTATTAAAATTTTATTTTCATAAATTTGTCAATTTTAATTTTGTGACGTGTTTTTGTTTTTGTATTTTTGAAAATTTTTGTAATTTTCAAAAAGTGAAAAAAATTAAGCCAGACCTATGGTCGGAATATTTGTTGTTTATTGCCATTAAGGCCATAAACATTTAGTGCAAACAATTTCAGATAAATATTTATTCAACGTTAAATGTATGCAATGAAATATTAATTATTTTTCAAACAAAGCTATTTCACAATTGAAATGTAAAAAAAAACAACAAGCCTAATAAAAAATTTTTAAAGATATAAGCTAAATGTTTTCACTTATACAATTGTGGAACCATTAAAAACAAAAACACCCAAAAATATTTTCCTTAAGTTATATGCATTTTGTCTCGTTACTCCTTAAAAACGTGCATGAATATTCATCATCACAAAAAGTATGCAACGAAAACAGAATTTAAAAATGTTATTTTTATTCTTCTAAACGGTTATCATGTTTCGTTTGTTACCATAAACAGTTTTTTAAACAACTGCCCGCCATGTTCGCAAAACGAGGACCCAATGAAAATATTTAAAGCCAAACTAAGTGATAAGATTAAAATATATCCAAGTTGTCCGCCCACTAAACTGTGGGGCAGGAAACAAGTGATGAAAAACAATCAACATTTCTTTTTTGTGATATGGAAAAAAAACAATAAAAAAACAGAACCGTTCGGTGGGCTTCTAAAATAGGTTATTCGATGTCCGCTAAAGAAGCCATCGACCCGTCCGCCTTTACTGGCAGCAGCAGGACAAATAAAAAAAGAATGAGAAAACGAAATCAATCTGAGACAAAGGCAGCCAATCAAAAATAAAATGTTTTATTTGTATTTGGTAGATGGTTGGCTGATCGAATAGAATTTTGATGTCGCCACACCAAAAAATGGGAAAAACATGAGTGTGCGAATCGATAGTGTATTGGTCCTCTATAGTGTTGCGGTGATGATGTCTGGCTATTTTATTTTTGCTTTTTTTTGTGTGATGGCATGGCAGCAAAACTTAACAACATCAATGGTTACAGACAATTTCTCGTGGATGTTTGGTTTCATTTTATGTGCTGATAGATGTTCAATGATGATGGGTATACGCACGTCATGGGTATTAGACACATACGCACCCCCTAAATGTATGCTACAAGTTTCCTGTTGAAGGCAATGAAGCTGTGTTATGTAGAAAAACTGTGACTGCATACTAGCGTTATACCTTTTATCGTTTTACAAAAGGCCAAGTCAATGCATGACCACTAAAGAGAAACCATTAAAATGATTTAAAAGTATTCCGTTTAAAATGGTTATAATATACACAATATAGAAAACAATAAAATCTTATAAGCTACAATGTTTCGTGTGTGGAATTTTTTCCGGTCTATATATATATCATGTGTTTTTGTAATTCCTAGTAATCCGAATATATTTTAGAGATATGGAATTTTAGATTTATTTCTTTTTTTTTTTTTTTGGGTGCATTACATACATATTACGAAATATATTTCAAACATTGTTGGCATACTTTTAGGATGACACTATAAACGTTTTTGTAGAATATTATTGGATTTCGTGGTAATAAAATCTAGGCCCACGTTGCTGTAGGTAAATAATTTATGGGCAAGCAAAACACGATTTAGTAATTGTATGGTATTTTTTTGTTTTAAAAGATTTGAAGAGTATATATTTAGAATTAAATTATTTGAAAAATTTAAACTAAATTTTGTAATACAGATATCATGGGCTTCCAAATAAAACGAGCAAGGTTGTCTGAGAATTATTTCCTGCCTTAGCCAAGCCTAGTAGTGTGGACTCACCCGTGTAGTGGCCATCTTTTCGTATTTTTTAAAATGCAAATATTGCCCCTTATAAAGAAATAAAGATTGAGAATTTTCAAATAGAAAAAAAAATAAAATTTTGAACAAAATTTTCTATAAAAAATAAAATTTTGACAAAAATTTCTTTGGAATTAAAGTTTGACAAAATTTCTATAGAAAATAAAGAATTTTGAAAAAATTTTCTATTGAAATAAAATTTGAACAAATTAATCTATAGAAATAAAAATTTTGGACAAAATTTTCTAGGAGAAATAACATTTTGACAACATTTTCTAGAGAAAATAAAATTTTGACAAAATTTTCTATAGAAGAAGTAAAACTGTGAGCAAAATTTCTTATAGACATAAAATTTGACAAAATATTTATAAAATAAAAATTTTGACAACATTTCTAGAGAAATAAAATTTTGACAAAATTTTCTAAGAGAAATAAAATTTTGACAAAATTTTTATAGAATAAGAAAAATTTTTGACAAAAATTTTCTAAATAGAAATAAAATTTTGACAACATTTTTCTATAGAAATAAAATTAAAAAAAAAAAAAATTCTGTAGAAATAAAATTTGTCGAAATTTTCCTACAAAAAATAAAATTTTGATTAAAATATTCTATTGAAATAAAATTTGAAAAGTCTCTATAGAATAAGAATTTTGACAAAATTTTCAATAGAAATAAAAGTTTTGACAAAATTTTTTATAGAAATAAAATTGTGACAAAAATTTTCTATAGAAATACAATTACAAAAAAATTCTGTAGAAATATAAAATTTTGTTCGAAAATTTTCTACAAAAAATAAAATTTTATAAAAATATCTATTGAAATAAAATTTTACAAAAAAGTTTTCTAATAGAAATTAAAATTTTGACAAAATTTCAATAGAAATAAAATTTGAGACAAATTTTTTATTGGAAATAGAAAATTATGACAAAATTCTATAGAAATAAATTTCTTGACGAAAAATTTCTATTGAAATAAAATTTTGACAAAATATTTTATAGAAATACAAATTTTGACAAATTTTGTAAGAGAAATAAAATTTTGACAACATTTTCTATAGCACATAAAATTTTGACAAAAAATATTCTATAGAAATAAAATTTTGACAACAATTTTCTAGAGATAATAATGTTTTGACAAAGATTTTTCTGGAGAAATAAAATTTTGACAAAATTTTCTGGAGAATAAAATTTTGACAAAATTTCATACAGAAATAAAAGTTTTGACAACATTTTCCTATAGAAATAAACCTTAAGTTGTTAGTACCGCTTAGGTCGAAAGACCGCTTAGTTGTTAGTAACCCTTATTTTTTGTATTTTATCTTTCAATAATAATATTGTGATTTTTAAATAAACAAAATGTTTTAAAGAAATAAAATTTTGACGAAATTTTCTGTAGTAATAAATTTTTGATGAAATTGTCTATTGTAATAAAATTTGCCGAAATTTTCTATGAATAAAATTTCCCAACAAAATTTGTCTATAGACATAAAATTTGACAAAAAATTTTCTATAGGAAATAAAATTTTGACAACATGTTCTAGAGAAATAAAATTTTGACAAAATTTTCTGGAGAAAATAAAAATTTTTGGAAAATGCTTTCTAGAAATTTGGAAAAATTTATAATTTTCTAATAGAAAAGCAAAATTTTTTGACAAAAATTTTCCTATATGAAATAAAATTTTGAACGAAAAATTTTTCTATAGAAATAAAATTTTGACAAAATTTTCTATAGAAATAAAATTTTGACAAAATTTTCTATAGAAATAAAATTTTGACAAAATTTATTCTATGAAATAAAATTTTGACAAAATTTTCTATAGAAAATAAATTTTTGACAAAAATTTTCTAGAATACAGAATAAGAATTTTAACAATCAATTTCTACTAGAAATAAAGCTTTTGAAAAATTTTCTATGAAAATAAAATTTGATAGGTCGAAAACTTAGTTGTTTAT
>PGFW01047811.1:9045-20790 GCA_003123925.1 Haematobia irritans | reverse complement strand
GAGCCTTGATAAACTTTTGCTTAAAAAAAAGAGAACGCCTTAAAATTTGCAAAAAGATTCTTTCAATCGGTTTCTTTATTTCATAACGTTAGAATCGGGGTCCACTATTGGAACATTTAACTTTATTTGAATGACTTAATTTTCTCATTTATAAATGTTTGAACCGCGGGCTGCGTTCTTTTATGGATCCTGGTTTCCAATTCGGATAATCAATTTTTTTTTGGGGCAAAACTTTTTCGGAGCATTTTTTGTTGGCCGGAAATAGCCCACGAATTTCTTTTGGAAATGTTGTATTCTTTTCCAATCTCACAAGCCTGGAATAGTATGCTGGCTTATATTCGCTGAGAACACTTAGACTTGACGTAGCCCACAAAAAAATAGTCTTTAAAAGGCCGTCAAATCGCCGCATGATTTGGTGGCAACTCTACCGTGTACATTCTCTTGAGATTGAATTTGTTTCCGAAGTTTTCCTCAAAATGGCCAATAGAATCGCTGAGCTGCAATAGTGGCATGGGTACGCACATCTTGTTGAAAACCACATGTCAAACCGAAAGTGTCAGTTCTTCCCATTTTTTGGCAAACAAAAAGTTTTATAGGCATCCGATGACGATAGCGATCGCCATTACCGTAACGTTGCGCTCCAACAGCGAGATCTTCTGAAAAATACTAGGCGTACCAATTGAGCATCCAACCAGCGTACCAACCACACAGAACGCTGCATTTTCCTGAGGATGCATGCTGGCAGTTCCTTAATCGGCTTCTGGTTGCTACTCACCTCCCATAAACTGCCGCAATTTCTCGACTTATTTCGTATGCCATTCAACCTAAGAAATGAAGCCTCATCTGAGACTAACAAATTTGGCCGATAAAAAAGCGGATTTTCTGCCAACTTTTTCCTAGGCCCGATTCACCTGAAAATTCGACGTGCGCTTGTGGCTCGTTTAGTAATCTATATTCCACATGATTGAAATGTCAAGCATGCTGAGCACACTCTTTCCTTATGACACCAATGTCTGAAATCCCACGTGGATCTTGTGCAAAACAATGCATGAAATCTAACCTCAAAAAGACATCACCCGTATACTAATAAGGCGGAAAGGTTTATTGTAAATATATAATCGCAAAGTTTGTCTATTGGTAATTACTCTTTGGTTTAATGTGATAGAGAATTTGTCATTCAGTTCATTATATATATTTAAGCATTGCTCATTTACTATCAAGATATACAGGGTGACTGATATGTATTGTAACTATCTTTAGATTTTTATCATTTTTAAACCACACAGCAAAAAAAAAATTGGGAGTTATTCTAAAGGCACCACTTTAAAAGCGCCTCCAAAAATGTCCTCGCAAACAAGTTATTTCTTATATCTACACGGGAAGTTTTTTTCAATTCAATTTTCTTAATAAAATTTCTCTATAGAATATAAAATTTTCGCAAAGTCTCTATAGAATAAAATTTCTTACAACATTTTCTATACAAATAAAATTCAACAAAATTTTCAATAAAATAAAAATGTTTGACAAAATGTGTCTATAAAAATAAAATGTTTTGACAAAATTTCCTATTTAGAAATAAAAGTTTGACCAAAATTTCTACAGAAATAATAATATTGGCACAATTTTCCACAAATAAAAATTTTATGACGCCGAACGCAACGTTTTTCTATAGAAATAGAATTTGAGCAAAATTTTCTTATAGAAATAAAATTTTGTTTTTTATATTACTCCCCCAACAAAATTTCTACCAAAAATAAAATTGACAAAAATTTTCTGTGGAAATAAGAATTGTGACAAAAATTTTCTATGGAAATAAAATTTGGCGAAAATTTTCTATGGAAATAAAATCTTTTGAACCAAATTTTCTATGGAATAAATTGCTTTGACAACATTTTCTATAGAAAAAAATGCACAAAAATTTCTTATAAATTATAAAATTTTTGGCAAAATTTTCTATGGAAATAAAATTTTGTGCCGAAATTTTTCTATGGCAAATAAAATTTTCACAAAAGCGCCGTCTATACAATAACATTTCAACAAAATTTTCTATAGAAATAAAATTTTGACCAACATGCTCTATAGGAAATTAAAAATGTTGACAAAATTTTCTATAGCAATAATATGCTAACACATTTTCTATAGAATAAGAATTTGGTAAAATTTTTCAATAAACATAAATGTCAACATTAAATCATAAAATGGTCAACATTAGATTATCAATATAAATAAAGTTCTTGCCAACATTTTATACAGAAAAAAAGATTTAAAAATGTTGTTGTCTGTAGATAAAAAATTTTGTAAAATTATATAGATACAAAATGGCTTTGTAAATTATATAGCAAACAAAATTTCGGATAACTTTCTGCTAGAAATGAAATTTGGCACAAAATTTTCTGCTAGAAATAAATTCTGAACAAAATTTTCTATAGAAATAAAATTTTAGCAACATTTTCTATGCGAAATAAATGTTACAAAAAATTGTCCAATAAGCAATTAAATGTAAACAACATTTTCTATAGAAAATAAGAATTTTGACAAAATTTTCCATAGGGATAAGATGTTGACAAAAAAATTTTCTATTAAAAATAAAATGTGACAAAATTTTCTATAGAAAATAAAATGTTGACAAAATTTTCTGTAGAAATAAAATTTGACAAAAATTTTTCTATAGAATTAAAATGTTTGACAAAAATTTTCAATAAAAATAAAAATTCTGACAAAATTTTTCTATAGAAATAAAATGTTTGACAAGAATTTCCTATAGAAATAAAAATGTTGACGTTAATTTCCTATAGAATCAAAATATTGAGCACAATTTTATCTATAAAAATAAAAATTCTTAACAACGGTTTTCTATAAAATAAAAATTTTAGACAAATTTTCTATTGGAAATAATAATGCTTTGACAAAATGATCCTATAAAAATCCAAAAATTGACAAAATTTTTCTATAGAAATAAAAATTTTGACAAAATTTTCTATGGAAATTAAAACTTTTGCACAAGTTCTCTATTAGAATTAAAAATTTTAACAAACGTTTTCTACAGGCAAAAAAATTTCACAAAATTTTCTACTAGAAATAAAATTTTCACAAAGTTCTCTATAGAAATACAATTTCAACTACATTTTCTATAGGAATAGAATTTTTGACAAAATTTTCTATAGTACTAAAATTTTGACAAAATTTTCTATAGAAATAAAAATTGAAATACAATTTTAATAGAAATAAAAAATTTGACAAATTTTCTATCCGAGTCAAAATTTTTTGGGAAAATTTTTAACTATTAAAATTATATTAATTTAGAGAATTGCCG
Organism: Haematobia irritans; assembly: GCA_003123925.1. Taxonomy (NCBI): domain Eukaryota; kingdom Metazoa; phylum Arthropoda; class Insecta; order Diptera; family Muscidae; genus Haematobia; species Haematobia irritans. The sequence goes on along the minus strand of PGFW01047811.1, from coordinate 17,477 downwards.
TCCGCTGGTACGTATTTTGGTCCAATTGTGCGAAAAATGTTGTTCCAAATAAAGATATAATTGTCGGCAACCGTTGATTATGCAGTATGCATTTGCCTATAGCTTGTTGAGTGCGTATGGGCTGAGGTGTGTGTGTGTGTGTTGTGTCTATAAGTGCTTGTAGCATAGACGTTGAAAAAAACTGTATGCACGACACGTTAAGCTGCATTTTGATATATTAGACACATAATTAAAATTAGAGGGATTGTGGAGCAAAAACAATAAATTCCAAGGTGCAAAATCTGTAAACGAATGCACATTGAAAAGATGGCCGCACAAACGTAACGCCCATGTAAGCCACAAAGTTGCGAAATTTTTAATATTCACGCCTTAGTTTAGCAGAATGTTTTTTCATTGCGATTTTTTGTTCTTCTTTTTTTCAACGAAATATGAGTATGTCCTTGAAAATGTAGGCCAAAAGTATGAAATATCCTATTACTCAGAACAAATAAGGAACGTGAAGATAATAGCGGAATATTTAAAGCCTTAGTCGTGAAATCTTCAAGTTGAGTTATCCTCCATTATATAGAAAAATTGCTGTATGGAATTCCATAGAATAGAATCGCATAATGGGAGACTTGTTTTTTTAAGGCAAAAAACTCCCGCTTCATATTGGGTATAAGAAAGTTCTTGGCATTTTCGTAGAGGTTAGAATTAAATGAGCGGCAGTATATATGGCCGAAATAATTCGGTCGGGCGAATCTTAAAATTATCACCACTATGAACGCACAGTGAAAAGGCAAGTTATTATACGCCATCAAATCCAACCAGCCAATTGTTCGTTGTATCCACCATGCGATTGCTGTACAAAATAAAAACTTTTAACATGCCTTCTAAATTCATAAGGACACCATGTGAAGTTTCGTGGTTTACCCCTTTTGTCTCTTTCGGCTTCGGCTTATACAAAGTGATCCATGCTAGAGTTGGAACCGATATGCGACCAGCATGGCATGGTAGTTAGAAGCCACATGCAGCCCTCGTAGCCTTGAGAAGAAATTTATTATACACCATTGCAGTTTTCTTAAAATTATTGAGGCCATACCTAATTTTTTCTGTAATACATTTTGTTCCCCATTTTGATAAAATTTTCTAAATAGATCAAAATTTTGACAAAAATTTTTCTAAATAGATAAAATTTTGAAAAAAATTTCTACAGAGATAAAATATTGACAAAATTTTCTACAGAGATAAAATTTTTGACAAAATTTTCTATAGAGATAAAAATGTTGACAAAACTTTGCTATAGCAAATACAAATTTTTTGACAAAATTTTCTTATAGAGATAAAATCTGACAAGATTTTTCTATAGGAAAAAATTTGACAAAATTTTACTATTGAGATACAAATTTTTATCCAAAAATTATTCTATCGAAGATAACATTTTGGACAAAATTTTTATAGGAGTTAAAATTGACAAAATTTCTTATGAGATAAAATTTATGACAAATATTTCTATAGAAATAATTAAATAAATTATAAGTTAGAATTACAAAATTTCTATAGAATTAATTATCCTGAAAATATGTTTCTTATTTGATACATACAATTATCAAAATTTTTCTATAGATGATTAAAATTGACAAATGTAATTCTATTAAAAAATTTTTTACAAATTTTCTATAGAGATAAAATTTTGACAAAATTTTCTATAGAAATAAAATATTGACAAAATTTTCTATAGAAATAAAATAGAGATAAAATTTTGACAAAATTCTCTATAGAGATTAAAATTTTTGCACAAAATGTTTCTATAGAAATAAAATTATGACAAAATTTTCTTATAGAAAATAAAATTCTTGACAAAATAAAGTAGCAAATTCAAAATTTTGACAAAATTTTCTATTAGAGCATAAAATCTTTGACAAATTTTCTATAGAGATAAAATTTTAAAAAATTTTCTACAAAGAATAGAATTTTTGTACAAAAACTTTTCTACAAAGAAAAATTTGAGCGAAAATTTTCTACAAAGATAAAATTTTGACCAAAATTTTCTACAAAAGATAAAATTGTTTGACAAAAATTTTTCTATAGAGAGAAAATTTTGAGCAAAATTTTTCTATAGAGCAAAAAATTTGACAAATTTTCTATAGCTAGAAAAATTTTTGACAAAATTTTCTATACTAGCTAAAATTTTGACAACATTTTCTATAGAGAAATTTGACAAAATCTGGTAAAAATTATGACAAAATTTTCTATAGTAATTTGAATCATAGATAAAATTTTGACAAAATTTTCTATAGATAAATTGAGAATTCTAAAGATAAATTTGAGCAAAATTTTCTTATAGAGATAAAATTTTGACAAAATTTTCTATAGAGATTAAAATTTTGAAACTGATAGATTAAAATTTTCTTTGATAAATTGAAATCATAGAGATAAAATGAAATTTTTTAGAATTCTATAGAGATATTTTGACATACTTATGAAAAAAATGAAATTCTATGAGAAAATTTTTGACAAAATTTTCTAATAAATATTTGAATTCTATAGAAATAATAAGAGCAAAAATTTTTTGAAATTCCTAAAGATATTTGACAATTTTCTATAGATATAGCAAATTTCTAAGAAATTTGATAAAATAAAATATTTGCAAAATTTATAGAGATAAATCTAAAAATTTTATTGAGCAAAAATTTAAAAATTTTCTAAGATAATTGACATTAAAGAAAAATTTTGAAAATTACAAAATAATATTTTGCAAATTCTAAAGAGAAATTTAATTTTCTATAGAAAAAAATTTTGGAAAATTTCTATAGAGAAAATTGAAATATATAAAATTTTGAAATTCTCAGAGTAATGAAAATTTTAGCAGATTAAATTTTCAATTCAGAGTATTTGATTTCTATTAGAATAAAATTTGCAACACGTATAAAAATTTTCTATTAAGAAATTTTTGACTTTTTATACGTAATTTGACAAAATTCTTAGATTTGACAAAATTTTCTATAGCCCCGATAAAAATTTTAACAAAATTTTCTATAGAGATATAGAGATATTTTGACAAAATCTCTTAAGAAATTTTCGAGAATAATATGACATCATAGAAAAATTTTTGACATAATAATAATTTGAAAAATTTTCTATAGGAGATAAAATTTGACAAAATTTTCATAAATAAATTAAAAATTAAAAGATAATTTTGAAAAATTTACAAGAATATGTTTACAAAATTTTCTATAGATTTGAATTTCATAGAAAAAATTTTGAACAAAGCTTTTCTATAGAGAAATTTGAACAATATTTCAGACAAATGAAAATTTTCTGGTAATTTACACTGTAAGATAATTTTGTAATTTTGAACAAAATTTTCTAATAGAGATAAATTTTGACAAAAATTTTCCATAGATAAAATTTTGACAAATTTCTATAGAGATAAAAATTTTTGACAAAATTTTCTAATAGAGATAAAATTTTTGAACAAAATTTTTCTTAAAAAGAGATAAAATTTTGACAAAATTTTTCTACTAGGATAGAAATTTTGAAACAATAATTCTATAGAGAATAAAATATTGACAAAAATTTTTTAAGAAGAATGATTCTATAAAGAAAAATTTTGAGCAAAATTTTCAAAAATTAAATTTCATAGAGATAATTAAAATTCTTAAAGATTACATGATTCAAAAATTAATTTCTTTAAAAATTGAATTGAGAGATAAAATTTTGAAAAATCTAAGAGATGAGACAAAATTTTCTTTGAAATTTTTTATTTTTAGAAGATAAAATTTTGACAAATCATATAAAAATTTAAAAAATTTCTATATAATTTAATTGCTAGAGAATTGTTACAAATAAAATTTGACAAAATTTTCAAGATAATAATTCTATGAGATTAAAATTTTGATTCAGAAAAAAATTTTCTATAGTAAATTGAGAATATCTGCGATAAAATTTTGACAAAATTTTCTATAGACATAAAATTTTCTATAGCAAGATAAAATATTGACAAAATTTTCTATAAAAATAAAATTTTGACAAAATTGTCTATAAGAAATAAAATTTTGACAAATTTTTTCTGTAAAACATAAAAATTTTGACAAAATTTATCTATACGAAATAAAATTTTTAGCAAAATTTTTCTAAGAATTAAAAATTTTGACAAAATCATATTTGACAAAATCCATGATTTTGTATTCTTGCGGTTTCTAGACCCCACAATTTTTAATCGCTTTGCTAAAATTAAATATTTTGAAATAATTTTTAGGTCTTGGTGTGAATTGGTCCATGTTTTGGTGTTAAATCTACCCAAGTTTTTTCTATGTCTATTCTACGTATGTTTTCTTTGCAGCAGCATCTTCATCAATATGCGAATAGCAATCCTATATATTTTTTCAAAATATAAGCGGATAGTTTTGAAAATTATATAGTTTTGCTAGTGGACGAAAAAGGTTTTCAAACGAAACAAATTGAATTCATAGTGGTGGGGTATATAATATTCGGACCAGCCGAAACTTAAGTTCCATATTTACTTGCTTTATTTGTTAGGAAGGTGTTTCGGGCAAGAGGAAATAGTATAAGGTTGCTTAGCTAGCTCACATCTCTCCATTTCGTAACTCGGTACCAATTTTTAAAACAAAGGTTACCTTACAGAAAATTATTTTGAAGATATTATTTTTTTCGTGGTAAATACACTTCTAGCTAGAATGTGTGTCCTTTTAAATTAACTCCGCAGTGTAATGTTTAAATCTAGGACCATATAGATGAGAAAAAGAGCCTATTACTGTACTATCATATCATAAAACATCAATAATATCCCGAATCACATTAATAGTGTAGTAGTAAAGAATAATTTTGGGGAAATGCAATTCAAGCCGCGCCCATCAATTTATACATCCGACAATTAGTGTTAAAATCTAAACCACAGTTAGCCATGTTCTATTCATATATTACCAAGATACGCCTCATGTTTAGTCTGTTTGTTATAGGCCAGCAAGCTATCTGATGATAACAAAATCGACTAAAACACAACATACAGTGCGATGTCCATAAAGAAATGATCTAATTAGTTGTCTGACCGTAAGAGGAATAAGATTTAATAACCAAAAATCTGCTGTTTCTATGCATTTCAGTCGCATCGTTAGAGCTCGTTCGACATACAGAACAAGCTGTAAAATTTGAATTAAGACGAATTCGGAAATTTATCCCTATGTTATAGATTTGAGCAGACTCGTTTTGCTCGTTGCCTTACTAAAATAATTAGTTTGAGACTCAAATTAGCTAGAAACAGCGAATCCGGAGCGCGTCCATTTTTTTCGCTGCGCTCCGATTTCCCAGCTCCCGGAGAAAAGAAAAAAACGCCCTCCGCTCCACGCTCCGCTCCGAGAAAAAAATCGCTGCCCCTCCGCTCCTCTTCGATCCGGAGCGGTCCATTTTTTTTGCGCTCCACTCCGCTTCGCGCTCCGGCAGAAAAGAAAAACGCTCCGCTCCACGCTCCGCTCCGAGAAAAAAAAAATCGCTCCGCTCCGCTCCTCTTCGAGAAAATTATACTATATTATATAATTATATAATCTGAACCAATTTGCATAATATTTTGCGGGTTTAATTAATACCCAAAAGCGTTACTCTTGTGCAAAATTTGAAAAAGTCAGTAAGGAAATAGAGGCCTCTAGCGGTCAAAAATAAGGTTATTAGGGCGAAATTTTTCAAAATCCGGCGCATACCATACATGGGAGCTATACTCTACATCTGAACTCGATTTCGATGCAAATGTTGCAACATACCGTTTAGTACTATAGTTGGACTGGATCATTAGCCACTTTGAGTAAGATCGGTTGATAAATAAAGGTTTTTAGTGGCCAAATTTAGAAAAAATCGGGCGGTACAATATATATGGGAGCTTTTAGCTAAAATGCTTGGGAAAATCGGGCGATACATATATATGAGAGCTATATCTAAATTCATGCAACCGATTTGGATGAAATTTTTGCAGACTTGAAGCGGCGATGAAAAAGATTTAGCTTTTGCCAATTTGGCGACGACCGTTTGAAAAAAGCACAGCGTGACCCCATTTGCCGAAATGGCGATACATATTATGGGGGAGCTATATCTAATTTGATCGATTTTCTTTCGCAAAATTCAATAGCGTTCGTCCTTGTGGACCAAAAACTCCCTGCTTACCAAAAATTTCATTCATAATCGGTTAATAACCGGGGAATCGCTGGTGAACAACAAACCACATGCGACAGACGGACGGACGGACACCAGCGCTAGATCTGACCTCAGGAGTGATTTCTGAGTCGATCGCGTATATATTTTATGGGGTCTAAAATCAATATTTTCTGCGTGGCACATTTTTTGGGCAGATCAAACTTTATTATACGCCTAACCACTATGTGGTTTAGGTATATATGACTTTAAAACAATGTGTTGAACATTTTATTATTCTAAGATTTTTTTTCAGAAATATTAATCCATTTGACTTCATTAAAAACGAAAATGTTTCATCATCGTTAGCGATACACATTTTAATGTCGAATCACTTAGCCTATAAGGACCAAAAAGACTTCATTGAAAAAGTTTTAGAGACTTTTAACAAGGAAAAAAACTTTAATTTCAGAGAAATACGGTCTATCTATTCTAAGCCAAAATTAGTTACTCGCTTTTTAAGCATGTGAAATATTTGGCCCTGCCCGACAATATTCTTTTGCGCGTGAGGACCATCTACTATTTAATTTGTGATAGAAACGAACCAAATTATGAAATGACCAAAATCACCAAATTCATGTTTGTCGTCCGACCAATCGGACCCCTAAAATTTAAAAATTAGAAATCTTTTGAGCGCAATTTGGTCCGATCGCGACCAAAACGTGCCAACGCTGATTGGAAATTGAAAGTCTATACACAGAGCTAAGAAGTAACTACTCTCCGAAAGAAGGTTTGTATATTGTAAGTGTGTGTGTTATGTTATTATGTTTGCAACAACCTCCACATCGAAAACTCAGCCCGTGTATACGTACGCAATATTCTTACTCAGATCTAGTGTTAGCCCGTAAATATTCGCTTTTTTCCCTTTATTGCTAAAAATACATTTTCGAAGCAGCGTTTTTAAAGAAATGTTCGCTTCTCAAAAAAGTAATAAGCATCGGCAATAATACAAACTCAAGTCATTAGTTTTCAATGTGAGAAAAAATTAAAATAAATGTATATGCGCACATTTTTCAACCAAAATTGAAACTATCCATAATTTTAATTAAATTTCGAGAACTAATATCAGAAATAAGACAATGCAGGATATAGTACAATAGTAAAAGCAAAAAATGAATGTCCTACACTGAAAAAAAGCAATGCCAGTTCCAAAGATTTTGTCTTTAGCTTTAACAGTTTGGGTATTAATTCCGTCGGCCAAAGAAGCGCGAGAATACAAGTAAGGATACTTTAAAGACGCAATTCTCTTTTTAATTTGGGGGATATGTAGCTTTTGCTTCTTAGGAAGCAAATGTTTAATTTGTCATATTTTTTAGATTTATTTTTTTTCGTCAGTTTGTATATCAAATCCTTTAAAAACGAGTTAACGACAACTTTATTTTCCGATATTAAGACTCGACTCCAGTAAGAAATTATGCTATGTTTCAAAGTAAAAAGCGTCTTTAAAATAAAGGTTGAAAAACATGTCTTATATTTTTTAAAGATTTTTTGCTTTTGTAAGGCAAGATGCAAAAAGGAAACAAATTTAAAGACAATTTTATTAATTTTAAAGAATTTTTCTTAATTATTAAAGCACTTGACCTACCTCAAAAAATTTATCTTTCATGTTTATGAATACACATTTTTAAGTAAAATCACTTAATATAAGGGAATTACAACTTCATTTCAAAGTTTATTGAAGACATTTGCGACAAGAAAAAACTTTATTTGTATAGAGAATGACGTCCTTCCTAATGTTAGAAGCAAAAATTGACATTCTTATTCTAAGGACATGAAATCTTTGACTTCACGACAATATTTTTTTCAGAAAACTAAAAAATTAAATATAAATAAGATCGTTTAATTGCATTTATTTGACGTTCATTACAAACATCTTTGTAGTAATACGGGATTAAATTGATCGAAAGTACTATTGTTACTTTTACAACACATGCTAGAGATAATTTTTGACATTTGCCGTTTTTGAAAACAATTACTAAAAAAACACGTTGTATTTTCCCCAATGTACGTACGTACAAAAATACATATCGTACATTTTAAACGTTTACTCACACTACGCTAAGTACTTGCTATATTTGAAATTACCTACACAGTGTAATTTCAAAGTTACACATTTCATTCAAAAGTAATATTTTATTCGGAGCGGAGGGTTTTTCATTTGGAAACCGCCTCGCCTCCCGCTCCGCTCCGGCATTTTTAGAATGGCCGCCTCCGCTCCGGCAAAAAAGGCTTGCTCCGCCTTTCGCTGCGGT
>PGFW01047799.1:8744-19860 GCA_003123925.1 Haematobia irritans | reverse complement strand
AATCTTTGGCCTCACGACAAAATTTTTTTCAGTGTATAGTGTAAGATATTAAATTAAATAAAGAAGTCAGTGCTGTTCCAACAATCAACAACAAAACTTTGTTGGCTACTATATAAAGATTAAACAAAGTGGACAAATTTTTGCAAGGTTGTGGGTGGCCACGTACCAAATTACAACTGTATTGGATGAAATTTGCTGCTCTAAGAAGATACGCAAGCCAAATCTGTGGGTCGGTTTATATGGAGATATACCTAAAAATGTTCTATTTACAATACGGTCCGACCTGCATCAATAATATAGAAGATTTTAAATCTACAGCAATTTCGCAAAAGTGTATTTATGATTTATCGGATCGGTCGATAAATAAATGTTAAAGATGTTATAGAAAAATTTGAAAATTTTTGATTAATTTTTACATAGCAGTGGCGATTTTACTAGAAAAATTGAGGTATTTTTGGCTATATTAGCCAAATTCGAAAAAAAAAACATTATTATGGGAGCTATATCTAAATTTGAACTCAATTGCAATCAATTTACGCATACTGGACTATACCTACTAATTGTACTCCTTATCAAAAATTTATAGGCATATCAGAAAGTAAAACTTGGCTTTTGGGGTCTATAAGTCCATATCGAGCGAAAGATATATATGGGAACTCTATCGAAAATCTGATAGCCGAAGTTTCGTCCGTAATCAGTTATTTTCTGGAGCCAAAACGAGAAAGCTTGTACGGCAATTTGAAGTCGATTGGCTAAAACTGGCGACATGGGACGTTATTCAAAAATGTGTTCAAACAGACTCGGAACATGGCTTTATGACTCAGGGACCGATCAAAAGATTGTCAAAGACAACGTATCTTTCTCGTCTCCTATCTGGGTGTAGCGAAATATATGCATATGTTCCTCAAAGTATGGTGCAGGAATAATTAAGTACAATAAATAGATTAATTTTGCGAGCACTGGTTTTGCAGCGGATTTATCTAAAATATATAGCCAATGTATCTAAATGTTAGAACCAATTTTAATTCCTACAAAAAACGTGAAAAGTATACTACATATCCGGGTTTTATAATCCCTTAACTCAAGCAGAGCTGTTTTCCCAAATTCTTATCCAAAACATTATTTCTCGTTCGAAAGCCATCACTCAAGGCTTTTTAGACCCCAGAATAATTATGATCTTCCCATATACTCTTATGCATATTAGTGTTATGTTAAACGCAAAACATAATAAACCTTTATGGAGTGTTAATCATGCCATAGGCTAAATGCTCTTTAACTCTATGGCCAATTGGCTAAGCCCACTTAAATCACATCGTGAAAAAACACACAAAAAGCCTAATATAACGCCTTCAAGAATGTGACAGCGAGAGAATTTTCAAAACGTGTTCACACGACCTACAAACATCTTTAATTAATGAATGTTGGCTGCTGCGGAATGCAATGGAGGTGGCTTTTTTTTGCGTTACGTCTCTTCATTAACGCCATAAAATATGTCCAATAGAAAAATATTTAAATGGCTGCTGTTGTAAGTACTACTCGACAATGCCACATGTAAATAAATGACATAAAATGATGCACGCATAACAAAAACTGAAAATTAGGCTTTGGCAGAGACAAAGCCAAAAAGAATCCATCGAATGCAAAAAATCAAAATCATATACACAGCAAAAAAAAAAAACACAAAAAACAAACAAAAAGCCTAGGTTATAATACTTCTTATGGGGGATGGGATCAAATAATAGGCTCTGCAGGAAATAGAGCGAAAGGATGGCATAGCACGGTTCCCACAATTATGATACAAATAAATAGTAGATTTTTTACTGTTTGGTAAAGATTGGTAGAATTTTTTAATGTTGTGGTAGATTATTTCAAAATTTCTAATAGAAATAAAATTTCGACAAAATTTTTATAGAAATAAAATTTTTGCAAATTTTTCTTTTTTTTTTTTTTTTTCATAGAAAATAAAATTTGAACAATATTTTCTATAGATAAAATTTTTACAAAAATTTCTTTAGAAATAAAATTTGACAAATATTCTATAAAATAAAATTTTACCAAATGTCTACCAGAAATAAAATTTTGACAAAAATTTTGCCAGAATAAGATGCTTTTTGTATGGTAAGCATTTTTCGTTAAGCCTGAAATCAAAGATGAACTCAGTGGATAGATACAAACTAAAAGCGAGGGCCTAAATCCGCTAACACTAAACTCAACCAATTGTTTATATTCAGTCCGCAATTGATCAATTGAGGCCTTGACCCAAAAGATGCCACACTAAATGTTGGATAGGGCAGGACAACCGCCACTCAAAGCTTGGAAGACTATTTCTGAGCGTTAGAGGTACAAGATAAAAAGATGTTCGCCATTTAAAATTGACATAGCTCTGGTTGAAGTCGTTCCTGAATGAACTTCCAATTACATTAAAAAAAAATTCTACGTCACACACATTTTTTGTTTTTCAATTTCCTAGTGCTTGTTTTCACTATTGTAACAAATTAAGAAGTAGATGTCCTGATTGACATTGTGTTCTAGATTGAAATATTTCTTTCAGTGTAACTGCCGCATTTGATAATAATGAATAATATACTTAGGCTTTAATTTTTGGCAGTTACAAAGGCAAAAACGAAAAAAAAAAACAAAAATCCAGTGCACCCAAATAACAAAGACCTCGAACAACATCAGTTCACTCCATCCGGCCACAAAATTGTCCTGGTGAACTGTCATCTATAAAAAGTGGTTAGACAAAGTGCTAGGCACTCATTTGTTTTATGTATTTGGTGTTAGTCGTTGTCTTCGTTTGTAGTTTGTCAATTATTGAAAAGCTCCCAATGAATGTCCCAAATTCGTTCAACATTTAAGGAATGAATTTTGTTGGCGTTTAATTGACCATGAAGACAGATGCTGTGGTAGCATCTGTAGCAGTACCTCTTTAATGGCATAAACAAAGCTATTGTTTTTTGAATTTTCTCAGTCAAAAAAATCTCTGATGGACCAATAGCAAAAATGGATGAAAATCAAAAATTTGAAAGAAGTCAAATATTTGATGTCAAATTGACCATACAAAACCCTCAACGCGCAAGAAACCAGCATGTGTTCGCTTGCGGGACTAGGATGAGTCTCATTTGATGCGACTAAGTTTTGATGACAACATGCTTTGGGCCTTCGTAGATATAAAAATCATCCCGAGGATTTGCCCTTTTAAAATCTCCAAATGAAATAATGTATGAAGTCGTTTCCAAACATTTCGTTTGAGAAGCCTGTGGAAAGAGTGGCAAAAATTTAAAGTATAAATATAAGGCACGAGAAACCTACTTATTGGTCTTACTAATTAGAATTACTTTTCAGTTATTGAGAATAATTTCGCGAATTGGGAAAACGTTCGTAATATCGTTATGTGCCTTAATAGGCACACCAATAATGAATTTTGGGAAACTATTTCGTCGGGTGATTTTAATCTTCATGATATATTTGTAATTATGCCTTCTGGAGAACGCATATGGTAATTGAAATGAAAATCTCCCTTTTTTTGAAATGATACAAAAATTGGCACAGAAGGCAAAATCTGTCTTTGTAACATCCGCTGCATAGACTTTCTTAAACATTCTTTCAGATGAAGATGCTATTCCAGTAATTTGGACTTCGTTAAACAAGTGAGTAAAGTAGAAAAGTCGAGCGGGCCCGACTGTATCATACCCTAAAACCAGGGCTGTGAGTTGCAGTCGTATAAATTTTGCTCGACTGCCGGCTAAACTAAAATTTTTGAAAAAATACTTAATTATTTTCCAATTAAACAAATGTTGACGCAAAATAGCATTTCATTGGGTATTCAATCGATCAAGTGAAATATATCTTTTGTAATTGCATTGGGCACTTCCAACGATTGGAGATTTATTAATGGTTCATTTTTTTTTTTTTGGAAGTTAATGGGCTGAAATCGATCCATTTAACGCCCTTTGACTACCGAACGTCCATTAGGAGGATATTCGAAAACAATAATATCAAACTCCTTTCGAAACTAAGTGCGTTTCGAAATTTATTTCTGGTGTTATTTTGAAGTAAGATGGATTTAACCTAATTAAGCTAAGAACATTTTCCAATAATTGGAAAAGCACTAATAATTAATTTTAAAATAAAGTACTGTTAACAAATAAACGAAATTTTTAGATCATATATATGATAATATATATATATATATATATATAATTATATATATATATATATATATATATATATATATATATATAATAGTAATATAAATAATATATATATATATATATGGATAGTGTGTTTGGCTTACAAAAATTGCATGATCCAAGAGTGCTATGAACTTGAAACACCCGTGTACAGAAGGTGATATTAAGTTCGAGTATAGCCGTAAAATCGCTAAAAGTGAAAACTAATATCGTTAAAGAAAAATGCATGAAATTATACATAATTATGTTGCAAATTTTTATTATAACTTCGATGGGGAAAAGCCTAAAGCAAAGTTTGTATTCCTTAAAACGGAATTATTAATCGAATAGCTAATCGTGAAAAAATGACGGTTTTTAGGTCGGCTAAACCTCGAACTTAATACGCCACCTTAAGTGAGAAAGATGTGAGGAAAAGATTGCAATTAGCAGAAAAAGATTATTTTTTTGAGTTAGTCTTTATGAAATTGATTTTTAACATCCTGTAAGAGAAAAACGTTTATTCACAAAAAAAGTATATAATTTTTCTTAACCAAATAAAGTTGCCGCTTAAAAGCAAAATAAGCATATGAGAAACGGACTTTATTTGTCTAAAAATTTCGTTTGGGATGAAAGATTATTTTTTTTTCGTGTAACTAATCTTATTTGGTATCCAGTTACGTAAGTGTGTGACTGTTGTCTGAACTTCATCAATGAAGGAAAATATTGATGACTATCAACATTTGTCAGATTATGTACGTAATCAGCCAAATCTAATTAGGTAATATCAGTGGAAGTTAGAAAACTTTTGCATGGCAATATTCAAAATAATCACAAAAATAAGTAATAAAACCAAATTCATTTCATAGACTTACATAAGGCCTAATACCGAATTTGGAGATACGACATATGAACATATTGCGATCAATGAAGTGCATCTATGATTTGAATACCAATGAATTGCTGTATCCAAATCAAGTTTGAACAAATGTCGTATTCCAAATTCGTTATTAGGCTTATGTAAGGTCTAATGAAAATGGAATTTGCGTTATACTTATTTTGATATTATTTTTGAATATTGGCATGCAAAAGTTTTCTATACTTTTCCACTGAATATTATCCTAATAGATTGCTGATACGTAAATAATCTGACAAGTGTTGATAGATCCAATATTTTCTCTTGATGAAGTCAGACAAGAAGTGACAGCACTACGTAACTGGATACCAAAATAAGAATAGTACACGAAAAAAAAAAATAATTCTTTCAATCCCAAACGAAATTTTAGACAATAAAGTCGCTTTCGTCCATATTCTTTTTTTGCTTAAGGAAACTTTAATTTGGAAGAAAAATATATACTTTTTGTGAATAAACGTTTATTCTCTTAACAGGATGTAAAAACAATTTCATAAGACTAAACTCAAAAAAATAATCTTTTCTGGCTAATTGCATTTCCCTCACATCTTCTCAACTAAGGTGGGTATTTAAGTTCGAGTTTAGCCGCTAAAAAACGTCACTTTTTTCACGATACTATTCATTAAATAATCCATTTTAAGGAATACAAACTTTTGGCTTTAAGGCTTTTTCCCGCATCAGTTATCAATAAAATTTGCAAGCAAATATGTACATTTCATGCATTTTTTCGTTAACGATTTAGTTTCACTTTTAGCGATTTTAGCGCTATACTCCGAACTTATATACTCACCTTACACAGGTTGTTTTTTTAGTTCATAGCACCTGGATCATGCAATTTGTAAGGCCAACAAACACTATCCATATATAGTATATATAATATATATATATATATTATAATAGTATATATATAATATATATAGTATTATAATATATATATATATAATATATATATAATAATATATATATATTAATATATGATCTAAAAATTTCGTTTAATTGGTTAAAGTACTGTTATTGAAAAATTAATTTTAGTGCTTTCGCAAATATGGAAAAATGTTTCTTAGCTTAATTAGGTTAAATCTCTACTTCAAAATAACAACCAGAAATAAATCGAAATCCAAAACTTAGTTTCGGAAAAGAGTTTGATATTGTTTTTTCGAAATATCCTCCTAAGTGGACGTCGGAGTCAAAGGTTAAAATGGATCGATTCAGCCCAATCTAACCTTCCAAAAAAAAAAATATGAACATTGAATAATCCCATCGTTGGAAGTGCAAATGCAAGTTACAAAAATATATTCATTGATCTGATTGAATAACCAATGAAATGCATATTTGCGTCAACATTTGTTTAATTGGAAAAATAAATTCAAAGTATTTGTTCAAATTTTAGTTAGGCGGAGTCGAGCGCAAAATTTTACGACTGCAACGCTTCACAGCCCTGGTTTAGGGTATGATACAGTCGGCCCCGCTCGACTTTCTACTTTACTCACTTGGTTTTGAACGAAGTCCAAATTAACTGAATAGGCATCTTCATCTGAAGAATGTCTTAAGTAAGTCTATGGCAGCGGAATGTAATAACAAAAGACAGGATTTTGCTTCTGTGCCAATTTTTTGTATCATTTCAAAAAAGGAGATTTTCATTTCAATGTACCAATGCGTTTCCAGAAGATAATTACAAATATATCATGAAGATTAAATCACACCGGAAACGAAATAGGTCCCAAAATTCATTATGGTGTGCCATATTAAGGCACATAAACCATTATTACGACGTTTTCCCAATTGCGAAAAATTATCTCAATAACTAAAAGTAATCTAATTAAAGACCAATAAGTAAGGTTTCTCGTGGCCTATATTTATACTTTAACATTTTTCTGCACTCCTTTCCTACAGCGTTCTCAAAAACGAAATTTTTGGGAGAACGAGCTCATCACATTCATTTCATTTGGAGATTTTAAAGGGCAATAATGCCATGCTTTTTATATCTACGAAGGCCCCAAAGATGTTGTCCATCAAAACTAGTCGCAATCAAATGAGGACTCATCTAGCTCCCCAAGCGAAACATGTGGTTTCTTGCAGTTAGAGCGTTTTGTCATGGTGCATTGACATCAAGATCATTTTGAGACTCTTTCCAAATTTTTGACTTGTCATTCCCCCCAGCCCCCGCCCCCAAAATTTTTTTGTTTTGCTTATTGGTCCACAGAGATTTTGTTTTGAAACTGAAAGAAAATCAAAAACAAGTAGTTGTTTATGCCATTAAAGGAGCTAGCTGCTGGCAGATCGCTACCACAGCAATCTTCTTCAATGTCAAATTAAAACGCAACAAAATATCAATTTCCTTTACAAAAAAAATGTTGAACGATATTTTGACATTCATTGGAGCCTTTCAATAATGTGACGAAACTACAAAACCGAAGAGACAACGACCTAACACCAAATACATAAAACAAATGAGGTGTCCTACACTTTGTCTAACGCACTGTTTTATAGACTGACAGTCACCGACATTTTTGTGCGCCGGATGGAGTGAAGCTGATGTTGTTCGAGTTTCTGTTATTTGGGTGCATGGATTTTGTTTTTTTTTTTCGCGTTTGGCCATTTGTAACTGCAAAAATAAGCTATGTATTTATTCATTATTTCCAAATGCGGCCAAGTTTACACGAAAAGAAATATTTCCAATCTTAGAAAACAATGCAATCAGGACATCTACTTTTAATTGTTCAATAAGTAAAGACAAGCAACTAAGGAAATTGAAACAAAATGTGTGTGACGGTAAATTTTTTTAAATGTAATTGAAGTCATCAGGAACGACTTAAACCAGAGCTGATGGTCAATTTAAATGGCGAAACATCGCTTTTATCTGTAACTCTAACGCTCAGAATAGTCGGTTCCCAAGTGACGTGCGTTGTCCCTGCGGCATCATATCAACAATGTTAGTGGGCAATCTTTGGGACCGTCAGGGACTCCAATATCAATGCGGACCTGAATATAAACAATGGTTGAGTTAGTTAGCGAATTAGGCCGTCGCTTTTAGATTTTGTTATCCTATCAACTGAGTCATCTTTTGATTCAGGCTTAAGAAAAAGGCTACCAAACAAAACATCTATTTGGCAAAATTTGTCAAAATTTTATTTTGTAAGAACAGTTCTTTGGTAAAATTTAATTCTATAGAATATTTTGTCAAAATTTTATTTCTAAAAGAAAATTTGTAAAAATTTTATTCTATAGAAAAATATTGCAATTTTTTCTATAAAATTTTAAATTTTTCTATAGAAAATTTTGCCAGAAATTTTATTTCTATAGAATTTTGATAAATTTTGCAAGAAATTTTAAATCTACACAACATTAAAATTCTACCAATCTAAACCAAACCAGTAAAAAAATCTAGCCTTATTTTTTGTATCAATTGTGGGAACCTGTGTATGCGATCCTTTCGCTGCTATTTCCTGCAGAGCCTATTAGGATGCCATCCCCAAAGAAGTATTATAACCTAGGTTTTGTTTGTTTTTTTGTTTTTTTTTTGCTGTGTATATGGAGTTTTGATTTTTTGCATTCGATAGCTTCTTTTTTTGCGCTTGTCTCTGTCCAAATAATTTGCAGTTTTGTATGGCCGTGCATCATTTATGTCGATTGTATTACTGTGGCATGTCGAAGTACTTCAACAGGCAGCCATATAAATTTTTTTTTATTGGACATTTTTTATGGCGTTAATGAAGAGGTTAAACGCAAAAAAAGCCACCTCCATTGCCATTCGCAGCAGCCACATTCATTACATTAATAGAGTGTTTGAGGTGCGTTCGAAACACGTTTTGAAAAATTCTCTCGCGTCAATCCTTGAAAAAGGCGTTTATTGGCCTTTTTGTGTGTTTTTTCACGATGTGATTTAAGCTGGGCTTTAGCAAGGCATAGAAGTTAAAGAGCAATTGTAGCCTACTGGCATGATTACCACCTCCCCATAAAGGGTTTTTATGTTTTGCGTTTACATAACACTATATATGCAAAGACGTATATGGGAAGATCAAATAATATTTTGGGTCCTAAAAGCCTTGACGTGATGGTTCGAACACACAAAACATGTTATTGGATAGGAAAAAAAAAAATTTTGGGAAAACACTGCTGCGTTTGAGTTAAGGGATTATAAAAACGCCAGATATGTAAAGTATACTTGTACACGTTTCTTGAGGAATAAAATTGGTTTCTAACAATTTAGATACATTGGCTATATAGTTTAGATATAATCGGAAACAGTCGCAAAATATAATCTAATTTTATTGTACTAATTATTCCGCTGCACCCATGAACTGGAGGAACATATGCATATATTGCTTACACCCAGAAGGAGACGAGAAAGATATACGTTGTGCTTTGACAATCTTTTATTGCGTCCCTGAGGTCAATAAAGCCATGTTCCGATCCCTGGTCTGTTGAATCACATTTTTGGTAATAAAACGTCCATGTCGCAAGTTTTAAGCCCCAAATCGACTTCAAAAAATGGTAACAAGTTCTGTTTGCTCAGAAATAACTGATTTACGGACGAACTTCGGTTCGATTTCATAGAGTTCCATTATATATTGCTTTCGCTCGATATGGACTTATATGACCCAAAAAGCCCAAGTTTTACGCCTGATGATGGGCCTTAAATTCTTTGCATAAGGACGTACAATTAGTAGTCATAGTCCAGTATGCTAATTGATTGCAAATTGGTTACAAATTAGATATAGCTCCATAATAATGTTTTTTTTTCGAATTTGCTAATAATAGGCCAAAAAATAATATCCTCAATTTTTCTATAAAATCGCCGACTGCTTATTATGTAAAGAATTAATCAAAATCAAAATTTTTTCTATATCATCAACATATATTTATCGACCGATAAATCATAAATACACTTTTGCGAAATTGCTGTAGATTTTAAAATCTCTATATTATTGATGCAGGTCGGACCGTATTGTAAATAGAAACATTTTTAGGTTATTCCATAGTAAACGACCCACAGTCTTGGCTGTCGTATCTTCTTAGAAGCAGCAAATTTCATCCACATAACAGTTGTAATTGGTACGTGGCAACCCACAACCTTGCAAAAATTTGTCCACATTTGTTTTAATCTTTATAAGTAGCCAACAAAGTTTTGTTGTTGATTGTTGGAACAGCACTGACTTAATCTTATATTAGATGTTAATATCTTACACTATACACTGAAAAAAATTTTGTCGTGAGGCCAACAAGATTTAATGTCATTCAAAATACGAAAAATGCAAATTTTTGCTTAGCATAGAAAGACGCATTTCTATAATATTAAAGTTTAATTTCTTTGTACGACAAAGGTCGATAAATTTTTAATGAAGTCGTATTGTCCTTAATAATTAGTGATTTGACTTAGCAAAATGGGTATCAATAACTAAGAAAGAAAATTTTTTGTGGGGTAAGGTCAACTTGACTTAATAATTCAAAAAAGTTCTTTAAACTAATTGAAATAAATTTTGTTTGTCTTTTGCATGGCTTGATTACAAACTATAAAAAACGTTCAAAAATAGGACATGTTTTTTCAATCAACCTTTATTTTAAAAAGACGTTTTGTACTTGAACATAGCATAAATTCTACTAGAAAGTGCGAGTCTTAATTTGAAAAATAAAGTTATCGTTACTCATTTTAAAGGATTTGATGGCAATAATCGAAGAAAAAAGCTGAAAACGAAAAATTTAAAAATTTGCTTCCTAAAAAGCGAAGTACACAAAGACCCAAATTGTAAAAGAGAAATTCGGTGTCTTAAAAGTTATGCCTTACTTTGAATCTAACGCTTCTTTGCTCGGAATCAATACCAAATTTTTAAAAGTATAGAACAAAATTCTTGGAATCGGGCCATGGCTTATTTTTCAGCGTATGTTTTTACGAAATCAACTAGACCTACTTAACATTACGTATCGCGAACTTATTATCACTTCATATATTAACAAGCCCGCAAAAAGGGGACTCCATAACTAGCAGATAAATAAAGAATACAGTACACAATCATAAACTCTAAGGCACTAACTC
>PGFW01047794.1:0-10419 GCA_003123925.1 Haematobia irritans | reverse complement strand
AGTACCATTACTACCTAGGGGTCACTCAATTTCTTAGCAAAAAGCATATCTTGACAATAAGGTCCTATTCAATCACACTTATGCGACATTCACCAACAAATTTGTATGGTACTGTATACCAATACAATTGGTAGGACATCAAATTTTTAGGATAACGACAAGCGGGAGGACGATGAATGTTAGCAACATGAACAATAATCAGTATATATAATTGTCCCTTATCAGAGATAATTATTGCATACTAATTGATCAGTGGTCAACATAAACTCCCCACACACCACATAATTACCGCACTTGATCTTAACTTGCCTAACATGCGTTAATTTTCATGGTTTTATATGGACCACTCTATCTTCACAGATTCTCATCTCAGTTATAAACTACATTGCTTGAAGAAACTACCAAATATTGAAAAATAAAAAATTATGCTTCACAGATCCGAAAACCACAAAAGTTCTGCTCAGCAAATAAGACAGTTGTATCGAAGCATTGGACATATCAATTAATAATCACATCACTTTTTAAAAATTCTTTAACGCTCTTTTTTTCTAAGGATTTCTCGAATGTTCTATTATTTCTACTTTTCGTTGGTTTACTTCTCTGGGCCAGCTATTAATGAGCTCTTTCTTGCTTATCATACACGTGCATGTTGCTCCTTACTCATTTTGCCTCTATTGCCCCCACCACAAAGCTAGTTGTTCTAACGGTATTTCTTCGCCATTACTTGTTTTAGCTTTCGTACATCGTATTCTCCAGCAATGGGGGTGCGCGTAACCAGTCTTGTTATTTGTTTTTTTGTCTCAATATCGATAGGCAACAACTATTTTTCGCGAACAAAATCAATGTTGTGTTTGCAAAAGTTACAGACAAGAATATCTCATTGCTATTTACATACCTTTCGGTGCCTCATAGCATTTACAAACACAATTTATTTTGCTTCATCTAAGCCAAACAAATGCGGCTCCCCTTCACTATTTGCGAATAAGATCAAACGAATTATTGTGTTCTTTTGTATTCATCTAATCCGCAGATGTTTATGCATTCATTACAAATGAGAGAATTGTTAGGTTAATATTGTGATTTGTGTGCAAGTTTTATTTTTTTGTTTGGTTGGCTCTGTACCTTTCGGTGAGAGCAACTTCCAAAATTTGTATTGAAATTTTCGCTCGTAACGAATTATACTTATGTCTCAGATATACAATAATAATCTATGGGCTTCTATGTGTTAAATACCCTTACCAAACATATTTATAGATGGTCAATAAAATAAAACATAATAATGCCTCTCAGCAACATCAATAACATCTAATGCTCTCATGGCCACACTATCCAACCAAACCAATAATAGTTTTTTGGGAAGACAAGATATTGATAACGAGTATTTGGAGATATCGGAGACAATCAAAATGGTTTGGAACTTCGAAGTGTTATAAAAACCCTTCAAATGCCAAGAGGACTTATCCTTCTGTCTGCTCAAATAGATTCATTTTCAAGTATATTGTTGAATATAGGGACCAACTAAATGCTTTCAGACAATTATTATATGTTAAGCATGGAAGAAATCCAAAAAATAACAATAATGTTGACTTTATGGGGCCAAGGAAAATATGAAATAATAAATGGCTAAACGCGCGCCCAAAACCATTATAACTTTGATTTTTC
The DNA here is from genome assembly GCA_003123925.1 of Haematobia irritans. Lineage (NCBI taxonomy): Eukaryota > Metazoa > Arthropoda > Insecta > Diptera > Muscidae > Haematobia > Haematobia irritans. The sequence goes on along the minus strand of PGFW01047794.1, from coordinate 8,757 downwards.
GTCAGGTACCCAAATGTGTATATATATGAGGAAAGAGTGATGTCAGATATGTTAGTATAGAGCGATTTATTTTGATTTTGGGTGTAAAAGACCTGATGTATCTCTACACTTAAAAATAAAAAGTCTTACCTTGATTTTTGCGCTTCCCCTAATGCCCATCCTTTTTTGCATATATCTAAGTTGGTTCATATATTTCTTATCCAAAGGAATAAGGAACCCAGTCCGCATTTATTCGTACTACTAAATTGTAAAGTCGCCCAAATTTTTTTTCCGAGAACGTTAAGTACATTACAGTGATACTCATATACAATCGATTTTAGACTAAAAAAGGTGCATTTAAACTCCATATGAAAGAGAAACTAAAGTTGTAACATATAAATTCAGGTTTTGCTTTATTATGTAAACTAAAATGTGACAAAATTCTCTATAGGAAATGAAATTTAGACAAAATTCTTCCTTAATAGAATATAAAAGATTTATGGAGCAAAAAAACAAAATGCCAATATTGCTCAGATTTTTTATTGGAGAGGCACATATTTTAAAAATATGTTCTTACTTGAAAAAATAAAGCGCTTTGACAACACAAAAAAGCAATCATTTTGAGGGATCACAATATTTGTTCCTTTATATAGGCAAGATTATAATAAATGATAAAATTTTGGCAAAATTTTCTTATAGAAATAAATTTTTGATCACAAGAAAATTTTTTCTCTTTATAGATATTTTTAGGAATTAATTCTCATATACTATTAACTATCGGCTTCCGTGCTCTCCTTTTTCCGAATAAGAATTACTAACAAATTATTGCCATACAAAATTTACCTATCTCATATTGTCAATACAAAATTTTCACAAAATTTTTCATTGTTATAAATTAATAATTCACTCTTGGACAAAACTTCGTAATAGAAATGTGAAAATATTGATGATTCGAGAATATTAATTCATTATAGAAATAAAACTTTTATAATCATATATATTTTAACTCCTATAGAACTCCACACAATGCGCTTTGACATATGTATAATTTTTTTAACTCATACATATTACTCACACTTTTTCTGTGTGCCAATAACTTTTGCAACATTAAAATATACGTTGATGTATATTATAAAGATTTTGACATATTCTTCAATATATATTAGTGGTTATATATATATTAGAGTGTTTGAAAATATTATTATATCAAGACCATTGCGTGATATAAAATAAAATCAAAAGAAGTACGAAGTGCTATAAGATTGGTTCGAAAAACCTATAAAATGTGTGCGGCGATTATGTTAAAAAAATTTCAATAGCACGTTGTATCGATCACATTAAAAAACTGCCAGCGGGGTATTATTCGATATGACATCGATAATAAAATTATTGCCGTGTGCTCAACATCTCGAAAATATGTCACGAAAAGCTGGACGCTGGCATTCATCATAGCCGATAAAATTTAAAAATAATAAAATATAAACAGCTCATTGGCAATGGCCAAAGTGATAGCAAATGCGTAAAATTTATTATTTTTACTATTTTTTGAAGATTGGTTACATGTCTTTCGTGAAAGATTTATTTAGATGAGAGTAATTTCTATTATGGATATAATAAAAATTTCACAACATTTTCCATAGAAACACATATCACAAAATTTCTATAAATAGAGAAAATACAATTTTTCACATGTTTATATATTTTTTTGATTTATGTATATTTATATATAGATGAAAGATATTTTTTTTATACATTATTTTTTCGCACTAGAATAATACACATAAAAATTTGCGTTAGACAACTGAGAAACACTCGTAAGTACAGAAAAAAAAGAAACCTTTTTGACATAGTATACTCATAATCTTTGTTTTGTTAATTTAGAAATAAAATTTTTGATCTTACAGAATTTTTTTTCTTTGTATTCAAGCAAGAACAAAAAGATTTGACAAAATTAAGTTCATTAATTTATTATATATTTAATAATCTCTTGACTAAAAATCTTATTCTAAAACCTAATAAGTCAAATAGTCTGCAAAGAGTGTGGTCCGAACTCTAGAAATATAAAACATGGTTTATGATCACCAGAAACATTTCTCACTTAGAAATAGTAAGACAGTATTATATATATTTACAAAAAGTCGAATTCCTATAGAATGCAATAATAAGATGAAATAGAACAGTAAATTCGGCCGGGGGTAAAAATTGGAAACATTCTCGAAAAGTCTTATTTCACACAGTCCAATCCCGAAAATCAATATATAGAAACTTATATTAGATACTATGAAAACTCGTTGGTCTTTTGACTTACTTATAATTATTAGAATTGATAGGGTCTCGCCATGAGCAAAATTCACATTACAATCCAAACGATCAGCTCCCGAAGACAAATCTGTTCAAATGATAATCCCTATGAAGACCAGATAAAGATTCTGGATAGTTTAAATATCATGTATATAGCGAAATGTACTCTAGATTTATATTTGTTTAGAAAATGATTATTAATAAAGTGTGAGGATAAAGTATTACACAAAATTATCCAGAATACACAAATATTTTATATATATAGAAATTATCGCTTTCTTTGATTTAAAAATCTTTTGTACTAATCTTGATGAGATTTTTCTCTCTGGTCTAGTTTTGTTGATTTAAATACGATGAGGTAATAATAATTCTATATTGGATACTTTTATATTCTTTTCAGTTTTTTGTGATATACATACAGCAATATAGGGTGAGAGTTAAGGCGGATCTGCCTATATAGAGCTCACTCTGAATGTATATGAATGTAATATTTCTGCTCTTTTTCGAAGCGAAAACGGTAATTTTAGATCAAGAAAATAATATCTCCTTTTGACACAAACTGTGTTAGAAAAAAGACAAAATACGTTTTTGATTAATAATCGAAATAAACCTTTAAATAGAGTAATATTTATGTATTTTATTTAGAGTGATACTAATATTTCAGCAAATCGGATAAAAACTTTTACGGATTCTTAGTGTTGGAAGTCTTCCAAGACCACAATTTAGGAACGCACACGGAAGGAGAAGACGATTTACGCATTGACGTTCAAGATGTATTAATTTTGGGGCTACATTTAAGTTATCACACTATCATCAATCATCTCTCAAGTTATTTTTGTTGAGTGTTTGCAGCACTCTTTCGGCGAGCGCGATACCTTGTTTTTTTATAAAAACTGTTTACGACAACAGGTGAGAACTTCACACAAATTTAAGCGTACCTTTGTCTTAAGATGGAAAGTATTTTCAATTTCAGTAATGCAAATTGAAGTTTCAAAGTTAAATAGTAAATTATGTCTTTAAAGTGTATTTACTAGAAGAGTCACATGTATGAGAGCAAACAATCCTCATAGAGTGAGCAGCAAGATAAGTCAAACAAGTCTCTTATTATTTTTAATTGTGTGGAGTCGCTCCGATTTATAATACGAAGAGTGAACATATGCACCGGTACATAGTAGCACTTTTGTCGCAGCTACCTCTCCATTATATTATATATATACAACAATAATACACATAACATAATATTGCGCGAATTTCAGGGCATATCGGAAAATCGCGCGTAAATGTATATATATATCCCTGTTATTGTGAAAATAGATTTCATTATTAAAAAATCGACAATTAATATACTCTTTTCAGAGTTCATTTAGTATAAAATTAGGTGAAATAATCTCATCGTCTCATGATAGGCATTGCTCGCGGGTCTATTACACACATACCAGACAATTGGACGATGCGAGCACCTCTTTACTCCTGGCACACCATCCCATTTCTCTAAATTGTGCTCCTACCGAGAACTACACTCCCTATATGTTCTTCCACACATTCTTCGGCCGTGCCAAAGTTGAGAATGACACAACAATACTTACGGTTTTTGTCACTTAAAGGCTCCGCACAGACTGCCAAATCCGCGCTATGTGCTCTGTTTACGTATTGGGCGCGTCTATAGTCAAAAACTTGATATCCTCTCATTTTTCGTAACCATTGTTCAGACACATCTCTTTTATTCCTTTGGAATGCCCTCAAATTACCTTCACATGTTTCAATTTTCTACTAATATCGCGAGATCCAAATATGACTCCTTTCTCTAGACGCGCTAAGAAGCAAAATCGGGAGATCGGTCTATATGGGGGCAGTTTACCAAAACAATGGACCGATATTGGACCATTTCGACACACCTCTATGTTATAGTCCCATAAACCTCATATATTTCCAATTTCAGGCAAAATCGAGATTGGTAAATATATTTTCTAGACGCCCAAGAAGCCAAAATCGGAGAGATCGGTCTATATAGGCGGTGGCTATTAATTCTAAACTCCAAATGGGCTGGACCGAGTCACGAACCATTTTCGAAGCGACACATCTCCCTTGAGTGGTCCCTAACAATACCTCTAGTAGTAAGGTTCTCAATTTCAGACTAAATCGCGCATTAGGAGAAAATTTACTGTTTCCTAGACGGCCTTCATGAAGCTTAAATCCTTTCGGAGATGCGGAATGTATATACGGACGCGTGCCCGTTGTTGGCCCGGTACTAAAAACATGGAACCGATACGGGGCACCATCTTTCGACACACCCTTTATGGTCCAAAATACCTCTAGATTCCAATTTCAGGCAAATCTGATAAAAACACGGGTTTTATAGGCCAAGACCCCCAAATAGGGAGGTACGGTTTAATATGCGGGACTAATATCAAAACTTGGAACGATATAGCCCACTTTTCCGAAACTTGACCTGCCCTGCAAACAAAAAAACTAATCTGCTGGCAAATTTTCGGGTACGGATACGCCATTATTGAAGGTCTGTAGCGTTGCATTACAACAGACAGACAGACCGACGGGCAGACGGAAACATATGCTTATATCAAGATATGATCCAAGATATATATATACTTGTATACTAGTCGGAAATCGATATTTCGATTGTGTTACAAAACGGAATGACAAACTTATTATTAACCCCCGTCACCATTTTATGAGTGCGTGGCGTATAAAAAATTGACAAAATTTTCTTTAGAAATAAAATTTGGACAACTATTTTCGTATAGAAATAAAATTTTTGAAAAATTTTCTATGAAATAACATTTTGGACGCATAATTTTCTAATAGAAATAAATTTTTTGACAAAATTTTCTTATCGAAATAGACATTCTTGCAATTAAATTTTTTGTGGAAATAGAATTTTCTTTACAAAATTTTCTATAGAAATAAAATTTTTAAACTAAATTTCTATAGAATACAATTTTTACAAAATTTCTGCGGAAATATAATATTAACAAAATTTTTTTCATACAGACCGAATAACAAATTTTAACAAAATTTTCTACCCAAGAATATATAAAAATTTTGCGACAAAATTCTCTCCACTAGATGGAATACACATTTTCGACAAAATTTTCTATAGAAAATAAAATTTTGACAATATCTTCTCATAGAATAAGTGTTTCTTATAGAAATAAAATTTTGACAAATTGGCCCTTCCATTTTAATCCCATATCAAATTTTTTTACGAAATTTCTATAGAAATAAAATTTTAACGAAATTTCCTATTAGAAATAACAATTTCGACCACACATTTTCTCTCTGCTTGGTTAAGCTACTTTAGTTTTAGTCACACGCATGGTTTCAAAGGAGCCACCCCGTCGGTGCAATACGTACATGCCCGCCTTTGCATATTCAGCATGGCAAAAACACCAGTTCCTTTCGGAAAATATCCAGAAACAGCGATATTCCGTTGCACGCCGCAAAACTGAGTCACTCCCCACCTCAGTAATCTGCTGGAACAACATGGGTTGACATTTCTGGACTGTTTCAAAGCTTTTCTAAAGTGTTCACTGTAAAAGAGCGACTCTATTTTTAATAAATATATTTCGTAGAAATTATATAACGGTTAAATCTAGCCTAGGCAAAAAATCGTAGATAAAATTAGAAAATTCCTTTGTCTTTTACTGAATCAAAATATATTTCGACCTTGCTTTTTATTTTGTTATTATGCAGATATTTCCTTTACCGAGTTTCCTCAGTGATTAATGTCTCAAAAATTTTTTATTATTCATGCTGATATTCTCTTTACTATTCCCACAAAATCGGCAGTTGAAGTGAGCTCGGGAATCCCTTCGGTTGCGCCTTTCTCACGAAATTGTGCTATTGTGAAATTTAATTTCGAATATCTCAAGAGACGAAATCTGTGCGTATACAGAAAATAAGATATAACTTTCTAACAAAAATACAAAAATTTTTTATTACACTTATTTTTGTATTTATTTAAAATCATTATTGATAATTACAAATGATTAAACATAAAATGTATGATTCAAACAACACAGAGAAGACTTGCAATGCAAGAAGCAACTTTAGAGCCATCGCTGCGCTTTTCAAAAGCCACAGTTACACGTAACTATTAACAGGCTGTGTACAAAACGGAACTTTGGATATCGTACCTGTCAGATACTGTTATTCATAATCAAGCGAGGGTGAATTTTTAATTTTTTACTTTTAAGATTTTTGTATATCTTGTGGAGTTCATTAAATTTTTCGGAAATTTAACATGTTGCCTTTAAAAACCGGTTGTCCAATTTTTGATGCTGGAGATGATACTTAAAAAATAAAGATTTTTCTTAAAAAACGAAAATAATTATAGCAAAGAGTGCAAATGGTCGGTGGTCTATATTTGATGGCATTTTGGTCTTCAATTGAAAGATCAATATCCCATTTCAATTTTAAAGGTTAGTTGCCTTAAATCAACAAATGTTTTCTTTTTTGCCTACACGACTTTAAAATACACTAAAAAAAAGCTCACCCATTTTCAAAGATTTGCCTTTACCCTCATGGATTTGGTATAAGATATCTTTTAGATGGATTACGTTTTAAAATATTGAATTTCGCTACTTCAGACTAGGAGACAAATTTTAAGTCGAATCCTAATCGTAGGATAAAAAAGCTACTTCGGTTGAATAGCTTTATCGACTTTGGGCCAACAGAAAACAAATTTATATCAGAGAAATGCGTTCTTCTCTTGGTGGCTCTGTGAAAAGCAAATACAACAGTCTATTTGTACAAGTTTTATACTTTTCCCTTCAAGATCTTCTTGTTACTTTCGCGTTTTCGTTATTTTTAATTATATGAAAATTATTAATAATAATCCTCCACTCTACGATAAGATGTTGTCACACACGAGTTTTATAACTGTCTATAGGTCATATAAATTTTGTCAAAATTTTATTTCTATAGAAACGTTTTCGGTCAACATTTTACTTCATATAGAAAGCTTTTTTTGAAATTTTGTTTCTATAGAAATTTTGTGAAAATTTATTTTTATAGATATTTCGTTGAAAATTTTATTTCTATAGAAAATGTTGTGAAAATTTTAACACACACACATTCACAATTTGTATGGTACTGTATACCAATACCAATGGTAAGGACATCAAATTTAGGATAACGACAAGGATGACGATGATGTTAGATGAACATAATCTGCCTTAACAATATTGCAACATTGTCAGGCCATAGCCACAACAAAACCACTTTCTAACTTGCCTAACTGCGTTTCATGGACCACCTCTCACAGATTCGGTATTGGAGCATCGACCACAGCTCAGCAAAAGACAGTTGTATCGAAGCATGGAAATCAATTAAAATCACATCACTTTAAAAATTTTTACCTTTTCGATTTCTCGATTTTATTTGGTCGGCAGCTATGCTCTATGCACCACAAGCTTAGTTGTGCGTACACAAATGCTATGGCCTATGATTTGCTGAGGTTCCTTGGATAACTATTCTTTTTTTATGTGTGTTTGTCTGTGTGTGCTCGGAGAAAATTTCAATCGAAACAATTTTGTGTTAACCATAGCCCAAAAACCTCAATCCAACCACATAGAATGGCAGTGTATAAAACCTCAAATGCAAGAGACTTTCCTTCTGTTGGATTTTAAGGAAGGCAATGCATTTAGATGCTTACACTGAGGAAAAATATGAAATAATAAATTGGAAATATTTCTCTACAAAGAGAAATATGTCGTGAAGACCTATGATCTCTACACTTAAAAATAAAAGTTTACTTGATTTTGGCCTTCCCCTAATGCACCTTTCATACTATCAGTTTATCCGTACGGAATGTCTAATTTGGAGAATATCTTACACTAATAGACATAAAAATTTGATAAAATTTTCTATAGAAATAAAATGTTGACAAAATTCTCTATAGAAATGAAATGTTGACAAAATTCTCTATAGAATAAAATTGACAAAATTTGCTATGGAAACACAATTTTACAAAATGTTCTATAGAAAAAAAAAGTTTGACAACATTTCTATAAAAATACATTTTGATAAATTTTCTATAGAAATAAAATTTTGGCAAAATTTTCTATAGAAATAAAATTTTGACAAAGTTTTCTATAGAATTAAAATTTTCATAACATTTTCCGTAGAAATACAATTATCACAAAATTTCTATAAAAATACAATTTTCACAAAATTTTTTGTATAAATAAAATTCTTGACAAAACTTTGTATAGAAATAAAATTTTGACAAAATTTTCTATAGAAATAAAACTTTGACAAAATTTTCTATAGAAATAAAAGTTTGACAAAATTTTTTATAGTCATCAAATTTTGGCAAACTTTTTATAGTAATAAAATTTTGACAAAATTTTCTATAGAAATAAAATTTTGAAAAAATTTCGATGGAAATGAATGTACAGTGTGGTCAAAAACTAACATTTGCGCGGGATATGTAAAAAATCAATAGCACGTTTATCG
>PGFW01047748.1:1177-11887 GCA_003123925.1 Haematobia irritans | reverse complement strand
AAAAGTGCCGTCCTATCATGAACGAAGTTTGACCACTCCCCAGTTACCTACAAAGCCACGCTATCGCAAGAGAGTGATGGGGCAGCGCGCGCTCAGGGAAAATTATCTGACAAACTATCACCTTTATTCCATTCTTACAAGTCGAACAAGTTGTTCACCAAATACTAGCTTCTCAACCATTTATATTCCGAAATACTTTGATTTTTCACACAAACTAGATAAAATATGCGACGAGTTTTGGATATCGTATACGACTGTTTTGGACGTGGCGAGGATTCTCAGAAGTGACGTTAAATTCAAAAATTGTTGACAGGGTAATGACATATCAGCCATGCAATATACTGAATAACCAAGCTGCGAGGGACAAAAAGAAAATACAATAACAGTTTATCGAGAATATTTACAAAACAGCGCAGCACTAGCATTGGCTGTTTACGAAGACGAAAATTGGTGTAATTCTTAATTCCTGTAATGCTTAGTACTAAGTTCGTTTCTTCGAAAATCGATGGCCCCAAAAACAGGTCTATTGTTTAGTTGCTAATTTAAACATTTGTATCTCGCTGAAAACAAGGTAATTGCTTTTAAAAGACAATGATTGTGGTTTAAATTGACAAATATTGCATCCATTACTAATGCTTAGTGCTATGTTCGTTTCTGCGAAAAACGAATATCTTCATCTATCTCCGTAAAGAGGGTCTCGAAAAACACAGGGATGTTTTAAACTTATTTGTATTGGCGAAATGAATGTGATACCCGGTGCCTAGTGCTGCGACATCCGATAGGAAAAACATCGATGTTTAAAATTTGAAACATCGATGTCGATGAAAAATTCGATCAAAAACATCGATGTTTAGTACGCCCTGCCACATTTCAAGTTCGCATTTCATCCTCATCGCTAGCCACAGACCGTGAAGTTGACACTGCAACAATCGTCAACGTGTGATAGTATTTGGTGCCAATCATATTCGCATTGGACAGTATTTTGCCATCACTATTGTTACAAGAGCCATTTTCATATTTTGTGAAACACCAAGCACAACTAGCTATCTTATAATTTTATTGTACAGTAAAACGATAATTGATAGTGCTGAAGAACAGAAGTTATTTGGCTTAAAATTGTGATAAGGTATATTGGTGGAAGCAATTTTGACTTTCCAAATAGAATAGGTGATAGTTTTCAAAATTTTGTTCAAGACACGTCTGTCTCCATTGGGAATAAAAGCACTAGCTGATGACCGCTACAACATGAAAATTGCAACTTGTAAGTTCAACATCAATCTTTTATAAATGCATAAAAGAATATGTTAAATGTGGTATGAATAGTCGTATAAAAAGTTCTATTTTTGAAATTTATAATGTGTTAATAAATTAATTAAACAGTCGCTAAACCAATCGTGTTTTTACTTGACCACAGATGATTCTTTTACAACTATCTTAAAATTCACTTTCTCTGACTGCTTTGAAGGGGCTCTTCTTATTGGCGTCCTTCTAAATGTATCCAGAAGAGGGCACGCTAGATAATTGCACCATGCGATACTTTTTTGTAGTAAATTGGCGTGTGGTACAACTTCTCGAGATAGTGAGGACGGCGCTTTTCCGAGGAGTTTTGGATAGTCGTATACGACTGTTTCGACTGTAGTGGGGATTTGCTCAAGAGCGCCCCCAAATTCAAAAAATGTTGGGAGGGGCTAAGACATCGATGTTTTGCGCCTTTCGAAAATTCTGATTAGAAATTCAAAGACGATACTTTATTAATCAGAGATGTTCTTAATAATTCAATTTACTTATAATTAATAGAATTGTCGTTTATTTGTAATTCAGAGATAACGTCTAGGTTGTTATTTCTAGATTCGCGTAAATTTTGCAGTCGACTGTCTGAATAAAAACAGTGACTTTTTGATAGCTTGTCCCCCGAAATAAAGCTTTTTCCTCGTTTTAAGAACGCTAATGTAGGCCCGCAGGCTGAGAAACAACGTTGTTCAGAAGGGACTGAGTTTGAATATCCTATACTCCAATACGTTCATCGACAGTCGCTTCCCATCAACACTCAGCTCGTAACTTCTTTTGGGGCATTATACACTAGTTGCCCATTCCTCACAGCAGGGAATTTCAATTTAATTATTAGATACTGGTGGGTTTTTAATACAGTAGCCAGTTCGCGGGGCATTTTGACGCAGTGCTGCCAGTTGAGTCTATAACTCTAAGATCTTTTTTGGGGCCTTCCAATTGTTTTCCTGGCACTAATTTTATGATGGTCGTCCCCACAAGTTCAAACCTGTGAAATTACACAATTTTATTTTCTAAAATATTTGTTAACATGTTTGTTTAGTGTAATATATACCTGATAGGAGTGTTTTTCTTGACTATTTGTGCTAGATGACTGTCGCATCAGATCCCTGATGATTATTAATTTTTAATTAATAAATTTTCTTGATTCGCTGTCGGGTAGGGCTTAACACTATCTTCAAATGAAGTTTTTAAATCTTGGATCTAGGTAGGCGTAAGCTATGAAAAAACGAATTGTATTTCTAATGCCATCAAACCTTTATTGAAACTGAGCGTTTAAAAAATTTGTTTTTTTTTTTACCAAAAGCTTGAAGTTACAACGGCCTCGTATATTTTGTTTTTTTTCCATCAGCCTAAAACGAATTATAACGACACTTGCAGGGTGGCAAACTATAACCAATAAAATCCTTGAAAATAATCTAGCCTAGGATGAAGAAGATTTTCGGTATGTTATTTATTTATTTTCGTGCGATAAACGTGAATCTTTAGTAAAGCTAGACTTAAAAGAAAACTATGTCTAGATATTGGGCAGGGTACGCGAGAACAATGTAATGTCTTGAAATTTGACACGATATTCAACTTTTTTTGTAGCCTTCTATTTTATTTGTGAGTAGTCTTTTTGTCGCTTTTAAATTTAGGTTTCGCCCATTTGATGTAATAATTTGGGCAGCGTGGTGTCAGGGTTGCTCAAATACATGATTAACGCGAATAAACGCTCCCTAAAACAGAGTCTTGTACATATATGTGGCGACCTATTTTTAGAAGCGATAAGGTTCCAACAAATAATAGCGATTTCAATTTTATTGGCCCGCAAGCGTAAAGGGAATTTAATAGCTAAAATTCAGAGATATCTATCTAAGGTTGTGCATACACAAAAGACGTGGTAAGAAAATGTGTATTTAGAGTATCAAAACAATTTTTATATCTTCTTCTATTCGTTTGCTAGATTATTATTCTAAATAATATTTATCAAACCTAAAGCTCTGCCCATTTAACTTACAATTAAAAATCTATATCTTCGCATTAAGAGTGATTTTTAACTTCTAAATGAATCCAAAATGAAAAGTAACAATCAAATCATGGATTGGGTGTTGCAAATCATGGCGTTGGATATTAGCAAATCGTGAAATTGCGGTAATTTTGTCGTATGATCCTTTGAGAGTACGATGTTCCTGATGCGCTCTTCCAGGCGATGATTTGGTTCCCTAATTAGTTTGGGGGTATGTTCTCATTGGCTCTTTCCACATGCTCGCTGCATTGTCAAATGCTAAACCTACAACCCATGAAAAACAATGCCCATGTGCCCGACAAGCTTGGAAGTTTAACATTCATTAAAAGGTGAATGGTCGAATGCCGGTTCCTTTGGTCAGAAAAAATGCAAAATCATACGAAAAAACAACAATTTAGGCGGAAGAAGAAACATCTCGAAATTAGTATAAGAAACAAAGAAAATTTTAAATCAAAAAAAGAAGAATTATCTGAAAATGTTTTATTTGCCATACTATATCTTGCTCTTTTGTCGTACGCATTGGTGCATGCCAGTGTATGTTGGCGTGTGGAATCACAATAGAGGAAGAAGATTTGTTTAAGGGAGGAAAACTAAACGAACAGAAGTGAAATTGTACATAAAAACCAATCTGCCGCTTCTTCGTTGGTGCTCTAACATACGTGCTACATAATTGATTTATAGTAGAGGCTTGGTGGCTATTGCCACTCCAAATGTAGATTCGTAACTGTTGTACCCGCCACCACAGGAACAGGGAAGAATCTAAAAAGAGTAAAGCTTGTCAATATCAAAGAAAACCATCTCTGAGAGCAACTTACATTTCTATTGCTTTTATGCAAGTGAGAAGTCACAGAAAGAGAGCGTGAATAGCGGCATGTTTGTACTGCGGGTAATAGGTAAGGTACAAGGGTGCACCTTAATATAAACAATAGAACTAATCCTCTCCTTAAACATAATAAGCATTGGCGGTTATGTGGGTCAAGTAAGAAGAAGAAGAAAATTTTGCTGGTGAATTAAACAATTTAAAAGAAAAGAATACATTATTGTACAAGTTAGATTTTAAATTTTTTTATAAAATCTTGTTTTGTAATGCACACTATTCTATCTTTGTTTATACTTTTAGTATACTTATAAAAGAAAACGCAAAATGGAAAGAAGACCACAAACTTGAGACTGCCCCTTACCCCATTGCTCTAAAAGCTAAGTGCCTGGCATCGTCAAACAACAACCATCCTCTCCTTAAATCATGCTCACTTTCTGATCCGGCATTTATATTTGGGGGCAATCCACAATCAGCCGCTTTCAATCGCTATCGCCGAGAGCAAGTGTTTGGCTGAGCAGGAAGGTAGCAGTAAATTTTCCTAATCGTGCATGGTAGTTTTATCATCAACCCAGGAGTCGTTTGAGTGATCGTGAAAGTATCACAGTCGAGGCCTCATGCAACGCATAGGTGCCGGTGGTCATCGTATCCTCACACTATAATAATGCATACTCCTACAAACAATAATCACTCGAAGTGCATAGTAGTAATAATAACTGCGCACAAGTCAATCAATGCACGCACCGATAGTGATAGTACAATCGGGGTCAAGTACCACTACTAAACTAGATACACAATTGGGCCATACTAAGGACGAGAAATGTATGGCTTAAGACAATTGGATTTATCACTTATTGTCGACAAACTGTGGGCACTAATGAGTCCATAGCAAGGCTTTCCGTGCTTATATCCAGGGAGCAGGAGGCATTTTCGGCCTCCCTCTCCCTGGAGCGGGGTGGACCGGCGCCGGGAAGTTCGCCAACAGCCATCGGAAAACAAAACTCTTTTGACATCGAAGAACCAGAAGCGAAGAGTCCAAATATTCGGACAACATGCGTAACCCGGCGTAAGCAGTACCAACAAACTCCCACAACGAACTGTGGCAAAGTCTTAATGCCCGAGAACGGTTGGTTCAACCTACATCGCAATGCTTCCTCAACTACCACTTCGAATACATCTTGCGTTTTCCTCTTCCAAGTAACTCATCGATAAGTAAATCATCAACATCACACAGATAGTGTTTGGTATCGGGATTTTGCTAGTGCTAATGCCCTGTCGGTGGAGGTATGGGATGGCCTCCTGCAAGGCCGGCCATGCTAGCCGCCAAAAATCTCATCCACAACTACCACGAATACTTACAACAGACGAATGCGTAGATGCCCCACCGGCCAACCTGCCGCCTAAATCGTCCAAAATCTTCAACTTCAATTACATCAATTCCTCGCAATGGGCAGGCGGTGGTGGGTGGCAGTGGCAAAGTCATCATCATCAATTCGAGCCCGCAGGCGCAGTAGTAAAATCATCATCTCCTTCACCCTTCGTACGGGGGGTCAAGGGAACTATCGAGTCAATCTTCGTCTCATGGCTTACCACGGCATGATATGAGACAAAATCCTTCCTTAGACTAGGGCCTTGGAGTTGCCAGTCTAGTCTAAGAAGCATAGGGAAATATAAAGAGGCAACTGACAATAATACATGGAAGATCTAAAAATGAAAGGCATTCAATCATTACAAAAGGTAATCAACTCATCTAAACTATTCAAGTCAATTTTACATCATCAAAACAAATGATGACAATTACACTGAGTGGGATGGGTGAGAGAGTTAAAACGATGTAAGTTGTATTTTGGTATACGGCAGGATTCCTCGGGTTGGTGGTCCACGGAGTGGGCACAGACGCAGGCCTAGATCGTGAGCGCAGTGAACGGTCTATGGGACGCTCTAGAGGTCGCGGGCGGATCGGGAATTTAAATGATAGATGTTGCACGTCGTCACTCAAAGTGTTGACAATAACAAATTGTTAAAGTTGCGCGAAATAATAATTTTAAGTATATAGATATTTGGGCAATGTCCAATGGAACGATTAAGTTCTATTCCAGAATTCCCTCCCGGGATATAAACAGGTTTGGACTGATAAGTCCCCCGGTCCTAACAAATAAAAACACTATTTTTTGTTTTGGTCAAAATTCGGTTTTAATTTTCAAAAGTTCTATTCAAGAGGGCGATACAACGATGGATCACCTCAATTGTTTGCAACAGAGCTTCCGCATTTCCCCAAAAATATTGAGTGAATGATATGACCAACACGTTCCTTTGATATCTTTAAGTGCCTCTGGCTATCTCGATCAAGACTTCATTTTTATGGTCATTCAAAAATCATTGTTGCGTGGTATTTTTTGATGTTTCTTCGTCGGTAAACGACACCTCTTTCGGGCGTCGCACTGCGTTCACCGTCCTACCGTGTCAATTTCAACCACGCGCTTGAATTTTGGCATACTCAATCAATTATTGTTTGATTTCCCTGGGGGCAGAGTCCGGGAAACCTTGCCATTACCCAAGCCAAGTTTTTGGCTTGCTCCGTATTTTTTCCCTTCAGAAAACAGTAATTTATCAAAACACGAAATTCCTTTTTTCCATTTTTCTAACATAACAGAAAGTTGCTTCCACAAAAGAACGCTCTATCTCACAATCTAATTGAACTTACCGAAATCATTTTGAAGTTGGTACTAATATAAAATAATACTGCATTTACTAGCGACGATTCATTATAATGTCAGGACCCGGTGACTTATCAGCCAACCTGTTACCTCTAGGTGTCGCGTCCTATCTGCAAAAAAATTATTGGCAATTTTTAATACGGTCTTCATTTTTTTTTATCTTTGAAATTTGGCTGTGGCACTAAATCGAAAAAATCAAAGGCAAAATGTACATATCTACAAAAAAAAAATCTATCTACAAAAAAAAATTATTGCAATTTTTAATCGGTCTTCTTGAAATTTGGTGCGAGGGCTAAATTTGAAAAAATCGAAGCAAATGTAACATATCTAAAAAAAAATCTATGCTACAAAAAAAATTATTGGCAATTTTAAAAATGCGGTCTTCTGAAATTTGGTGCAGCTAAATCGAAAAAAATCGAAGCAAATGTACAATATATCATTCAACGGTTTTGCCAACAGTCGGTAAGAGATTCTAACTAAAAATGGTAGATTGTTACTAATTTGGTAGATTGGTAGAGATTCCTTGATGTTTTAGTAGATATTTGCAAAATATTCCTCTCCAGTGCTGAATGGGATACTTAAATGTTTTCTACAGAGAAAATACAGAAATTTTTTGACAAGATTTTCTGTAGGAAATAAAAATTTTAGGCAAAAGTGTTGTTCTATAGAAATAGAAATTGTTGCACATGAATAATATTAGAAGTAACTGATTTTTTGAAAAATTTCGATATAGAAATAAGTTTTGAAAAAAATTTCTATAGAAATAAAATGCTCTGGAATATTGTTTTATAGAAATAACAAAATTTTTCTATTAGAAAGTAAAATTTTGAAAAAATATATAGAAATAAAATTTGGAGAAAATTTCTTATAGTAATAAAATTTTGATCAGAATTTTCTAATAGGAAACTAAATTTTTGAGAAGTTTGCTATAAGAAACTAAAATTTTGGAGAAAATTTGCTATACGAAATAAAAGATTTTTCAGAAAAATTTTCTAGATGGAAAATAAAATGTTTGACAAAGATTTTCTGTTAGAAATAAAATGTATGATGACGAAATTTTCTAAAAGAAATATTGTTTATGGCAAAATTGTTGTATTAGAAATAAAATTTTAAAAAATGTTTTCTATAGGCAATAAAAATGTTTTGAGGAAAAATTTTCTATAGGAATAAAATTTTGACAAATCATTGTTGTTTTGTCTTTTGATTTCAGCTTAAAACGCATTGGCATTGACTAAAAAGACAGTGTAGCTTAAGCCAACAATAGAACAACAAAACGAATGAAAGAAGAGTATAGCCAACGCTCGAAAAGTAAACCCAGCAACTGCACTCAAATCGATGATTTTGACGGGTGGCAACGAAAAGAGATTATGTTTGTAAGCGAATTTTATTTGGCAATAAGCCGGCTATCATGTAAAACCCTTTTTTCGGAAAGGTTTCAAGTGTGGTTCATTGTTGGGTTTAATGAACTGCCTGAAATTTATTCCTGATAATTGGTTTGATAGTTTGTTGCTGCAAGAATCAATTCAGGCAGTGTTATTCTGATAAGTTGGTTGATAGTGTTTGCTGGCAAGTAGAAGGATGCTGAGAGGAATGTGGTAATTCCGAAACGTGCGTCATCCACCAATCTCAGTCTTAGCGGCTTGGCCAAATAAATTTGACAAACATTTTTTTCCTCTGTGGTTAAGCTAACACTTGTAGTTTAGTCAATGCATGGTTTTAAGGCTGAATATCAATAAAAGAAGCAACAATGATTAAAGAACAACACCACCAAAATTTGAAGAAAATTGGTTTACACAACTGACCAAAAAAAAGAATATTACATTGCAAAATATTTATTGCGCCCTAGGAATTTTGTCAAAATTTTATTTCTTAATGGAATAGAAAATTCTTGATCAAAATTCGTTTGTTTGGTTATTGTTGGTTTTGTTTTTAATCATTGTTGGTTGTTTTAAGTTGATTTGCCAGCTTAAAACCATGCATTGAACTAAACATACAAGTGTAGTTAACCAACAGAGAAAAGAAGTTTGTCAAATTTATTTGGGCAAAACCTATAGACTGGCAAGAGGTTGGATGGACGCACGTTTCGGAATTACCACATTCCTGCGGATCAGCATCGCTCTACTTGCAGGCAAAACTATCAACCAAATTATGCAGAATAAACTGGCTCTGAATTTATTCTTGCAACGCAAAACCTATGCAACCAATTATCAGAATAAAATTCAGGCAGTTCATTTAAATCGCCACACAATGAACCACACTTGAACCTTCCGAAAAAAAAGGTTTTACATGATAGCCGCTTATGCCGAAATAAATTCGATAACACAACATTATTCTTGTTCCGTTTGCCACGTCAAATTCATCGATTTGAGTGCGTTTGCCTGGGTTTATTTCGTCGGAGCGTGCTTAGCTCCGTTGCTTTCCATTCGTTTTGTTTTTGTTATTTGTTGTTAAGCTACACTTGTTCGTTTAGTCAATGCATGGTTTTAAGCTGAAATCAAGAAAAGACTAACAATGATTTTGTCCCAAAATTTTATTCTATAGAGAAATTTTCTCAACATTTATAATTGGCTATAGAACATTTTTTAAAATTTTAATTTCTATACAACTTTTGCCAAAACAATATTTCTTTAAGAAAATTCTTCGTCGATATACATTTTATTTCTACAAAGGAAAATTTTGTCAAAATTTTATTTCCATAGAAAATTTTATGAAAATCTTTTGATTTCTATATGCAAATTTTCTCCAAATTCCTGTATGTTTCTATAGCAAACTTTCTTCAAAAAAAATTTATTCTATAGGAAAATTCTGTCAAGAATTTTTATTACTATAAGGAAATTTTCTCCCATAATTTTATTTCTATATATTATTTTCCCAGAGATTTCTACTTCTACTAGAAAATTTTTGTTATTTCTATTAAACAATATTTCCAGGAATTTTATTTCTGATAGAAATTTTTTCAAACCTGTAATTTCTATAGAAATTTTTTTGCCAAAATGTAGGCTTCTAATATTTTGTCAAAATTATTATTTCTATAGAAAATTTGCTAAAATTTTATTCTCTTACAGAAATCTACTTGGTGCCAAATTTTGTTATTTTTTCCTGTAAGAAAATTGTTACAGTACCCAATTTAGCTGGAGAGAAATATTGTTTGCAAAATCTACCAAAAACATAGATTCTACAAATCTACCAAATAGTAAGCAAATCTATCCATTTTTAGTAGAAATTCTACCGACTGTGGCAACCGTGAATGTATATGTACATTTGCTTCGATTTTTTCGATTTAGCTGCAACAAACTTTCAAGAAGACCGATTAAAGATTGGCAATAATTTTTTTTTTGTAGATAGATTTTTTTGGGTAGATATTACATTTGCTTTGATTTTTTTCAATTTAGCCTGCACCAAATTTCAAGAAACCGATTAAAAATTGCAATAATTTTTTTTTGTAGATAGAATTTTTTTTTTGTAGAGTATGTACATTGCTTTGATTTTTTCGATTTAGGCTGCACCAAATTTCAAGAAGACCGTTAAAAATTGCAATACATTTTTTTTGTAGATAGACGGACACCTAGAAGGTAAGCAGGTTGGCTTGATAAGTGAACCGGTCTGACATATAAGATGACGGTTTTTTTTTCGCCTAGTAAAATGCATATTATTTTTATACTATGTACCAAACCTTCAATGAGTTCGTGTAAGTCAATTAGGATGTGAGATAGAGCGTCCTTTTGTGAAGGCAACACTTTTGTTATTGTGAAAAAAATGGAAAAAAGGGCATTTTCGTGTTTTGATAAATTACTGTTTTTCATGAAGGGAAAAATACGGACAGGGCGAAGCGAAAACTTGGCTTGGTAATGCGCTTTCGACTCTGCCCCAGGGAAATCAAG
>PGFW01047738.1:9114-20501 GCA_003123925.1 Haematobia irritans | reverse complement strand
CACTATATGATTTATGTTTGTCGAAAAAAAAAACATTACAAGTGATTGGTAGCATTTCCAAGGAGAAACGTTCTGCTTAGAATAAAGACAAAGAGATTATTTCCAAAGTAAATAGATAATCCGATAAGATTGTGTTTATGACAAAACACAAAGTTAAATTACTCACGTGTTTTATGGTTGTCTCTTTATTTGTGGTGGATTTTGTGCATCGTACATTACTTTTGTTTAATTTTGCATTAAAAAGCGTTTCGTTTTAGTATATCTCTCTTGTATTCCTATGATTTTTTTATATTGTTTAAGTAAGTTTCATTCAACATTGGTTTATAACTAACAAATGTTAACCAAAAGTTTTCTAAAAAGAATTTAGTTTGATGTCCATGCTAAACCCTAAATAATTCTGAAATGGACGTATTTTTATGACAAGCCTAATATGTGCTTCCGAATGTACCCCGTCTGTATGCGATTTTTTCTTGAAACTAGTCGCCGCCATAAATTATGTTTTTTTTCCCTTAAATATGTACTTTATTTTATTTTAGTTTAAATGCCTCTTCAAATACAAGGTCCTTGTTAAAAATGAGCTATTAAATATGTTTTTTTTTTTTTGGTGTGTTACTCATTACAAAATGTACAAATAATTGTTTTATAGTCTTATTCTATTTGTCGTTTCTTCCATTGCCATATAATTGTGAACTCCATGAACATTTTGGTCTAGACTATATATGAGATCGAATCAAAATCACATTCTAATCCGATCTAGACTACTTTTTGGTCCATGGATAAAAGGCTTAAATTTATTTACAACCTCCGTACATACATATGGAGATGTTGTCAAAGTGTCAAAATTTTATTTCTATAGAAAATTTTGCCAAAATTTTATTTCTTTAGAGAAATTTTGCCAAAATTTTATTTTTATAGAGAAATTTTGCCAAAATTTCATTCCCTTAGAAAAATGGTGTTAGTTTTTTTTTCTATAAAAAAACTTTTGTCAAAATTTTACTGATATAGAAAATTTGGTGAAAATTGTGTTTCTATAGAAAATGTTGCCAACATTTTATATCTATAAAAAATTTGCCTATATTTTAGTTCTATAGACAATTTTGCCAACTTTTATTTTTATAGAATACAAAAATTTTCTATAGAGAATAAAATTTTGGCATAAATTTTCTATAGAAATTCAATTGGACAAAATTTTCTAATAGAAATAACATTTTGACAAAATTTTCTGTAGAATAAAATTTTGACAAAACTTTCTATAGAATAAAATTTGCAAAATTTTCTTAAAAATAAAATTTCAAAATTTCTATAGAAATGGCAAATTTAAAAATTTTCTAGAAAATAAAAATTTGACAAAAATTTCTATAGAAATAAAATATTTGAAAAATTTCTATAAAAATAAATTTGACAAATTTTCTATAGAAAAGAAATTTGGAAAAATTTTCTAGAGAAATAAATATTTGAAATATTTCTGTTATAGACAATAAAATTTGGGAACAAAGATTTTTCTATAGAAATAAAATTTTGACAAAATTTCTATAGAAATAAAATTTGAACAAATTTTCTATAGAAATAAAATTTTGGCAAATTTTCTATAAAGAAAAATTTTGACAAAATCTATATATTATAAAATTTCAATCTATGTTTTGTTTAATTTGTTTGTTTGTTTGATTGTTTGTTGTATGTCGAGTTGCTCCGAAACGGCTGAAAAACCGATACTTGACACTTCCAGAGATCGTAGGTGGCGTTCCATGTGCCGTGAATAAATAGGTACCTCATTTTTTGACACGTGTCGTGGAGAGGGACACTCCCCTTGTCGGACTTTTGTTAAAATCTGGGTCACCAAAATTGGACCCGATTTGCCTTTGAAATTTCATTGAAGTTTGGGTGGCATCTAGGACAAGTAGATCCCGCACTTTATATTTCGATATTTGGTGGTGGACGGGGACCTAGCCTTTGTCTCGACTTTTTTAAACAGTACAGCTGAAAAAAACTTAAGAATTTCTTCTAAGTTATCTGACACCCCGAGATTTACAGAGAAAACATGCTCGGACGGTTATGAAATTATATATGAGTAACCTGATGAATTTCATATGCTGGACGGGTAGTCGCCGAGACCTCCCCATTGTCCCTACTTTTTGAAAACTTGGACACAAAATTATTGCGATCTAGCTTGAAATTTTCAGTGAATGTTGGGGTTGGCATCTAGACAAAAATCCGCTACATTATTTTTCGAATCATTGGTCGCGGAGGGGGGACCACCTCCTTTGTCCGTCTTTTTTTTTGTTTGTTTTTGGAAGTACAGTGAAAACAAAACTGAAACCCCCCGACTTAAATTTTACGGAAAAAAATGGTGAGGTTATGATTAAAAATATATAATAGAAATAAAAGGGCAATAGGAGACAATCCGGCACTCTTAAGTACATAACAGAGAAAACAATAAAACCTTTGCCGATTACTGAAATTTTACAGAGGACGGGGAGAGGTTACGAATTAATAGTTTATACCTGATTTTGTGAATTTGGACGCAAGAGAGGCCGCCCTTTTAGGCTATAATTTGCCTTGAACATTTTCTGGACGTTACAAAAGATTACCGCTACATCACATTTTGCGTCGGGGAGAAGTCCTCCTCTTAAAACTGCAACAAAAAAAAAACAAAAAAATTCTTAAGTTTTCTTGCAAATTTACCAAGGCAGTGGGGAAGGTTAGAACGAAGAGGTAACCTTCCTTAGTTCCCCCACACTTAAAGGAAAATTCAAGAATTTTCAGGGAAGTTTAGGGGTGCTATTCACTACGGTGTTTTCGATATTGTATCGGTGCCAAACTGACGTCCCTTTAAAAACAAATAGAGCACAAATTTAAACATCTCCGATCTACTTGATAATTTACAGGGAACGTGGGAGGAGGCTATTAAATTCATACAATTGATTTCTAAATTAGTATATGATTTTTCGATATCAGGTTGGGAAGAGGAAAATTGAAAATTAAACTGTCGATTTACCTCATAGAATTTATAGGACCATATGCCATAGTTGCTGAAATTAATATATTGGTACGTGATAGTCCGCCATATCAGGTCCGCAGTGGAGCGAAGGTGGGGAGAGCGGATTCCCTTTTGTCCGTTTTTTTCTTAAATTAGAAGCAGGGCTTAGTCCGTAGAATTGCGGAACTCGGTTACATAATTTTATGATTTTGCACATGCTTCTGCCAGATTTCTTTTTAGTAAAGAACTTACATTTTACATGGAAATTGGCATCCAACATAGAGGGTGTATCATTTCCAACATTTTAGCAGATATGTTAATGTGGCTAAAACTTTTTTACTACTTTTTGCCTTATTCCGATTTATTAGGCATGGGAAACAGTAATTCTTTGTATAGTTATTATAATATAGTGCCTAATTTTCAGATATGTTGAGCGAGAAGATAATACCTTTCTGACAAACCATAACTTAAATTCACAAGAAAGTTTATAGCAAGACTTGTCCAATCTAACTTGAAATATCAACAATGGACTGAATAGTCTAAGTGAGCCTGAGATCTTAATTCGGTCTGCCCACTTTAACCGTACTACTTGAATACATAACATTATTTAAAATTTGGAGCAAAGGGGTAGCATCCTCTCACCGGACATTTTTTTAAGACGAAACCGTTTTATCATACGCATATCGCCCGTATCTTGTACTATAAATGAAAAAACAAGATAGTTCGAGTTTGTTGGAAAGAATACAAATCTTTTCGAATTGTTCTTCAGCACGAAGGATATGCCGTTGACTAAGTTAACGCCAGAAATTCCTGACCAAATACGCTTCGGAAGGCGCAGCGAAGGCGGGCCGGGTTACGCTAGTTTTCTATTAAAGTACAATTGTGGCAAAATTTTCTATAGAAATAAAATTTTGACAAATTTTATAAAGAAAATAAAATTTTGACAAAATTCTTTCTATAAAAATAAAAATTTTCAAATTTTCTATATAGAAAATAAATTTATACAATTTTCTATAGAAATAAAATTTGACAAAATTTTCTATGAAATAAATTTACAAAATTTTCTATACAAATAAAATTTATGGCAAAAATTTTTATTTGAAATAAAATTTTGGCAAATTTCTATAGAAATAAAATTTTTTGAAATTTTTCTATAGTAAATTAAAAATTTTGGACAAAATTTTCTATTAGAAATAAAATGTTGGAAAAAAATTGCTTCTATAGAAATAAAATTTTGCAAAATTTTTCTATAGAAATAAAATTTTTATTCGTTTTGTTTGTAATTGTTGGTTTTTTGTCTTGTCCAATCATTTTTTTCGGGAAGCGTTCAGAACAAAACCAACAATAACAAAACAAAAACGAATAGAATAAAATTTTGTGCAAAATATTTCGTATACAAAATAAAATTTTGACAAAAAGTTTCTTTAAAGAAATTAAAATTTTGCGCCAAAATTTTCTATAGAAATAGAAAGTTTTGTATAATAGTGAAAAGTTGGCAAAATTTTCTATAGAAATAACAATTTTTTCACCAAATTTTTTGATAGATAGTAAAATTTCAACAAGATTTTTCTATAAGAATAAATTTTGACAAAATGTTATCAATATAGGAATTGAAATTGCTCTATTAGAAATACACAGAATATTAAAAGGTCCTACACAGCTCTTATTGCACGCAATATTATAAGAGATATTATGAAGTCTATTAGAAAATATTTTCTTAAAGATATAAATAATTAATTCTAATGTATCACAATATTTTTATATGGGGTTTGTCACCGAATATAAGACACTACTATATCGAATCTATGTGTACGACACTATGATAAAGTTATTACTTAAATGAGACTAAAAAGAAATGGTTGTCATATCACACCAAATATCCAATTATATAATTATTATATTATGGACATTAGGTGTGATTTTATACATATTGGAGGGTATATTTGTTACACGAATTAAAGTCCTTTTTCGCTACTAAGAGGAACGTCATACACTATTAATATTGGGAGATACTACTAAAAAGATAAAGTTTCTTTTATATAATAAGAAATAAATATATCTCTATTAATAAGATATAAATAGTGTGAAGAGAATATTCAAAAATAATATTTCGAGCGAGAGAGATGTCGATTATCCGAATTTATAAGAGAGGTACACGATATATTCTGCCATAAATCGTTCACTTATTTGTATAATAGAGAGAGAATATAGTTTGAAAAGAAAGAATATTTCTATTTATAACATAGATATTAGACAAAAAATGTTCAACTATATTGATATATTAAGGTATTATGTGGAGGTTGGATTTTTTCAATATTTCGAGTGGCTTAAGAAACAACGACAATTATGAATTCACCATTATATCTCACTAGCTCATAATAGACTAGTCACTAATATATGATAGGAGACGATGGAGCATATATAAGAAGGAGAGTATTTACCACATTTTTCCATTCTAATCATAAACATAATATTTATATCTAAGTCTAAGTAAATACTTATGTAGAGCCAGATAGTAGATTCTATTATACAAAAAATTTGTTGAGTTATGCACTACACTAAACCTACATCTCAAACCAGGACCGCATATTAGGAGAATATGCGCAAAAAAGGTTTCTCACTCATAAAAAATTTAAATTTTCTCTCGTAGACAACACACCTGTTATAATCTTTCTATATATAGAAGAGGGTTAATTGATTATACTAATTTTTTGTCGAAATAAATGTCTTTGTACAGACGATAACAATATTGCCAATTAAAATTTGGCAAAAATTTTCCTATTAGAAATAAAAATCTTTGGCAAAATTTTCTATTTTGTTTTATTTCTATGCGTTTTGCCTGCGAACTTATCAGAATTAAAATTCTCTATTTCTCATTTTATGAGAAATAACGTAATATTATTGTATATGTAGTATTTATAGGTAAAAACAATGAAGACTCTTTGATATAAAAATTAAGAGTGTTTTTTAAAGTTTAGTATTATTGTGTGTATTATCACAAATCTTAATTACTTAGGCTCTTTTGGGGTCAACTCGCATAATATGAAAAAAATGTCTCCTTTCTCTTTTCTCTATGGCCATCCCTCGCCATATTTAAGGAGTTATGATGAATTTAGTGCGAAAAAGAGAATGTTTTATTTTCATAAGAAATACACACATAAATCAAAAGTGTTATTTATAAAGATTTTTAGGATTGTGAATTTCTTTCAAAATATTTAATAGTTAGAGGGTACGTCACACAGTAATAAGTATATAAATAAGTACATAACTTAATTTCAAACGCTCAGGATATCGACCTTCATTAAATTATAAATAAAGAAAATAAAGTTATATGTGGAAGCAAAAATTCACAGACCACAAATATCGTTTCACATATTAAAAATATAATATACACACATATTATATTTAGATAAATTTTGTGCCTGCGAAATTATATATCAATATTTCATTAGTAAGAGGAATCGTCTGTGGACAATAATAATGTTTATATTTTCGCGTCGTACGAGACTTATTGTTTAGTATTAAGTATGTGAGCGAAAGAATGTTTATTTCAGTCAAAAAATGGTCATCATAATTTTATTCTAACACATGTTTTTCGTGATTATTCCAAGTGTTGTGCGTTCAGCTATTGGGTTGCAGCCGAAGTAAAGTCTTGTATCGACTCTATCTCATCTAAGTTGACGCATATTCAATGATTGCTATATAGGTTCAAAAAAATGAGTGTTTCTATTACTAACAATATTATTTTCTATTTTAAGATGGTGCGTGATTATTTCTGAAATTGTTAATGAGCGTGCTGCGATCAGAATTAATCCACGTCCATATCTCGCGTCCCACTCACCATTTTTGCAGACGCCATATTAAGTCGATAGTAAGTAACTGAGTATGCGATTTAAAGTGCAAAGTATGTTCTATCGCCTTAATAAAAAGAGCAAGTATATCATATCACTATATTAATATACAACAGAGTATATTTATTGTTGATTTATCATTTATAAGTTGATTATTAGGGGTTGTCACCGTAGATCAACAGATCTTTTCTGACTCCTAGTACGCGATTTATAGGATATATGTGGTACAAAATATAAGTTTTTTCACCTATAAAACAAATTCAATTTTTTTATATATGCTTATAGTGATTTTATATACAATATATTTGCCATGAAAGTTCGTATGTTTCCACGTATTTAAATGCACACATTTTTTGTGATACCTGCTCTTTTTTATACTTCTTTAAATTAAGGAGATTATGCTTCTATAATGAAAGTTTGCTCTATAAAAAATTTAAATTATTTCCTTATTAGATGTAAATATTGGGTTAGTTTGATCAATTTGTATTGGGCGAGTGATAATCCGATATTTAATATTCACTATTATTAAAGACTATTTATGAGCGTCACTATAATGTGATGATATTACTGTAAGAGAAAAAGAGAATGCTTCTGCTCAACTATTTTTATATATAGAATTATCTTTAATAAGAAATTTTATTATTTTAGTCTTAAGCGATTTGGATTTTTTCATTAATTTATGTAGAGAGAAGTCTTTCTCCACAAAAAAGGATTTCTCTTTTACTTCCTCTCAGACGTGCATAGTTTATAAAAGGGTATGATTTGGCGAAACACAAAGAAAATTTTTCATTAAAACTATAACTTTAATTTTAGTATTATTAGTCTCTCGAGGGTATGGATTTTTTAATATTTCTATGAGTTGACAATATCCAATTCTTATAGAAACATTTTTGTCAAGAGTACTTTATTATTATAGGAAAAATACTTTGTTGAAATTTTACTTCTATCAAATTATATAAAAGACCTTTCTCCTCTAGACCGGCTAGATAATTTAATGGGAATATATCTAGTAGAAAGACATAAATTAAACGCTATTTATCTCTTATTATCAAACTAAATTTTATCACATAATTCTTTATGCTTTTATTTTGTGGCTATTTTCAGAAATATATTTTTGGTGGCCAAAAGTTTATTTCTTTTAGAAAATTTGTGCTCCAAAATGTTTATGTTGTATAGAAAATTTTGCCCAAAATGTTTTATAAACTTCTATTCGTTTTGTTTTTGTTATTGTTGGTTGTGTTCTTTGAACCTTCCGAAAAAAAATGATTTCAATAGAAAAAAACCAAACAAGTTACAAAACAAACGAAAAAAATTTTATTTCTATAGAAATTGTATTTTTATGCAACGAAATATTTTAATTTATTTATCTATAGACAATTTTTCAAACATTTTATTCTATAGAAAATTTTGCAAAATTTTATACTATGGAAAATGTCAAAAAGATTTGCATACAATTTTCAGAATTTATTCTATAGAAAAGTTTGCCAAAATTTTATTTCCAATTAGAAAAATTTCGCCAAAATTTATTTGTACAGAAAATTTTGTGAAAATTTTATTTCCATAAAAAATTCTGTCAAAATTTTATTCTATAAAAAAATTTATTAAAACTTTGTAATTTTATAGAAAAATTCGACCAGGGGGCGCCGGCCCGGGCATTTTATTTATAGAGAATTTGGTCAAAATTTTATTTCTTTTCTATAAAATGTTGTCAAAAATTTATTCTTAAAAAATTTTGCCTACATGGTTACTTTAATTAGAAACACTAGCGTAACCCGCGCCCGCTCGCTTCGCCTTCCGAAGCGTATTTCGTAGGAACATTTGGCGTTAACTTAGTCAACCATTATCCTTTCGTGCTGAAAACATAATTCCGAAAAAGATTTGTTATTCTTTCCAACAAAGATCGAACTACTTGTTTTTTTCATTTATAGTCACAAATACGGCGGAATAGGCGTATGTATAAACGTTACGCGTCGTTAAAACAATGTCGGTTGAAGAGGATGATACCCTTTGGCCCTTCCAAGATTTTTAAAGTAATGCTATATGTATTCAAGTAGTTAGGCTTAAAGTGGCCAGACCGATTTAAGATTCAGGCTTCACTGTAGACGTATTCAGTCCATTGGGGATATTTCAAGTAGATTGGACAATCTTCATATTTCTTGTGAATTTAAGTATGGGTTTGTCAAGGAAAGGGTATACTTTCTCCTTCCAACATATCTGAAAATTAAGAAAAAAGTAAAATGCACTATATATAATAACGATACAATAGAATTACTGTTCCCATCCAATAAATCGGAAAAGGCTAAAAGTAGTTTAAAAAAGTTTTACCACATTAAACATTATTGCTAAAATGTTTGGAAAATTGATACACCCTCTATGTTGGCCTGCCAGATTTCATGTAAATGGTAAGTCTTTACTTAAAAAGAAATCTTGGCAGAAGCATTGTTGCAAAAATCACTGTAAAATTATGCTACCGAGTCCATTTACCGGACAAACCCTCTTTCAATTTGAAGAAAGAAAACACGGAACAAAAGGAACCCTCTCCCCACCCTTCGGCTCCACTCGAGCCTATATCGCGACTATCACGTACCCTATGATTAATTTTCACAACGTATTGACAATGCCGTCCCTATAAATTCATCGAAGTTAATATCGACCAAGAGTGTGAGTGTCGAATTTTCCCTTCCCCACCTGATATCGAAAATCAAGATTACTACTTTAAAAAAATCCAGTATGAATTTAATTCACCTCTCCCACGTTGCCTGTAAATTGTCAAGTAGATCGGAGAATGTTTTAAATTATTCCTCTATTGTTTAAAGGAACGTCAGTTTGCCCGATACAATATGCGACAAATACACCCGTTAGTGAATAGCCACCCCTAAACTTCCTGAAAATTCTTGAATTTCCTTTAAGTGTTGGGCAAGGAAGGTACCTCCGTTCATAACCTTCCCCACTGCCTTGGTAAAATTTCAAGAAAAACTTTAAGAATTTTGTTTTTTTTGTTGCAGTTTAAGGAGGACTTCCTCCCCGACCAAAATAGTGATGTAGCGTATCTTTGCTAAACGCTCCCAGAAAATTCAAGAAATTATAAGCCAAGAAGGCCGCCTCTCTTCTCGTCCAAAATCACAAAATCAGGTATAAACTATCTAATATCTCGTAACCTCTCCCCAGTCCTTGTTAAAAATTTCAAGTACAACTCCGGCAAAGTTTAATGCTTTCTCTGTATGTACTTAAGAGTTGCGAGATGTCTCCGCTATGCCTTTTATTTTTATTATATATTTATCATAACCTCACCATTTTTTTCCGGTAAAATTTAAGTCGGGGGCGCGTTTCAGTTTTTGTTTCACTGTACCTTCAAAAACCAAACAAAAAAAAAAAAGACACAAATGGGTGGTCCCCTCCCCGACCAAATATCGAAAAATAATGTAGCGGATTTTTGTCTAGATGCCAAACCAACATTCAATGAACATTTCAAAGCTAATTCGGCCCGATAATTTTGTTCCCAAGTTTTCAAAAAGTAGGGCAAATGGGATGTCTCCCTCGCGCGTGCTCCACATATGAAATCATCAGTACCCCCATATTAATTGCATAACCTTCACCGCATTGTTCTCTGTAAATCTCAGATAAGCTTTAGAGGAATTTTAGTTTTTTCACTCCTACTTTAAAAAACAGCTTCGAACAAAGGCCTAGGTCCGCCTTCCACCATCCAAATATCGAAATATAAAGTAGCGGATCTTTGTCTAAGGATGCCAACCCAACCTTCAATTGAAAATTCAAGCCAACATCGGTCAATTGTGGTTCCAATTTTAAAAAAAGTCCGACAAAGGCGGCCAGCGTCCCTCTCCACGAATCCACGTGTCAAAAATGAACGTACCCTATTTCACCACATTGAACGCCGCCTACGATCTTGAAAGTTTCAAAGTAACATCGGTCTTCTAGCCGTTTTCGAGAGCCAACTCGGAACATACCAGACAAAACTAATACAACAAACAAAACAAATAAACAAACATAGGATTAGAATTTCTAATATATATAGATTTTCAAAAATTTATTTCTATCATGAGAAATTGTAGCCAAAATTTTATTCTATAGAAAATAATTTTGCTCAAATTTATTTCTATAGAAAATTTTGCCAAAATTTTATTTCTATAGAAAATTTTGCCCAAATTTTATTTTCTATAGAAAATTTTGCCAAAAATTTTATTTCTTATAGAAATAATTTCTTAGCCAAATTTTCATTTTTTCTATAGAAGAAATTTGTCAAAATTTATTTTATGAAAAATTTTTCAAATTTATTTCTATAGAAAATTGTTCAAAAATTTCTATTCTAAGAAAATTTTTAAAATTATTTTATAGAAATTATTTCAAATTTTAGTTTCTATAGAAAATTTGGCAAAATTTTTATTTCTATAGAAAATTTGGTAAAAATCTTATTTCTATCAGAAAATTTTGATCTTCAAAATTTTTCTATAGAAATTTTGCCCAAATTTTATTTCTATAGAAAATTTTGCCAAAATTTTATTATCTATAGAAAATTTTGCTCAAATTTTTTATTTCTAAGA
>PGFW01047736.1:0-11671 GCA_003123925.1 Haematobia irritans | reverse complement strand
AGCCACAAAATGCAATACAACTCCAAGTTGACTTAGTGCGTGGAAGCGGTTTGGTTGTCTAAAGGCAGCTCGAACTTTAAAACAAATTTAATTCTGCCAAGGAAATGATATTTTGATGATGCATCACGAAAAGAGGGACTACGAAGGCGTCATATTCTTCCATCATGTCAACCAATTAGCAAACAAATTTTGTGTTTCACTTTGAATATTAATGCTCCTTCCCGATCATTATCTTTTTGAGGTTCTTATAGAACTTTTAAAATTGTTATTGAATGTCGGAAGTCTAACTATTGGTGAATGCTGCAGATAAAGTTTGAGGAAGTGCATGGAGCATTATGAAATGACTAAGGTATTCGGTGTAAATTGAGGCGGTTTCAGAAATGTAGGCAGTTAAAGGCGAAATTTTGCCATGGTCTGATGAGGTGTAAAAGACTTTAAAACTGTAGGGACAAAAGAAAAGGATTTGTGATATAGGCAAATCAACTTTGACAGGCTTTCAGTATTACTATCCACTAATTGCCAGACATCAGATGTATAACTGATCAGTGGACAAGATGAGGAGTCCGTTTTTAGCTTTGGCTTTGTCTAGCGAGGACAATGAATGCGACGAATTTTCGCCTTAGGTTTATTCGACGAACGCACAAAAAATCGTCCGCGTGAATACACTCATACACTCCGTCGCTATCATCCAATGCAGCGTTGCGAGAAGTCATTCGCCAGAGTCCCGCGTACTCACTGAGGACTTAGAGAACACTTTTAAGTTCCTTAAGTCACATAATCATCGTGGATTCCATGACCTTCTTCTTATTGATCAAGAATGTGTTAAATTTCTCTTGGGTTAATCGACCGGACGCACAAGATATTCGTTTCAGGTGAATAGGCCATCATATCAGCCCACTGTAGCTTTGGAGAATCATTTACAGAATCCCCTTCTCACTAAGACTAAGGGAGAAAATTTTCAGATTTCTCAAGTCCATTCTTCATTTTTGGGTTTCCTCGACTCTCTTATTGATATCAAAATCCAATTCCTGATTCTGGCGCTTAAGTGTTTAGTCCAACGAATTTCGTTCACAGTCTTCACGTCTTGGATTTTTTTTGCTACTTTAAGAAGTTTGAAGGGAACTTGTGTTGAGTATCGGTTATGAAGAGATGCGAGGGTGCTGCGATGATGATGTACCATATATTTTGCATGTCCCTTATATTTCTGAGAATGACGCCGGTCGGTGATGTCCATTCCGGGCTGTCAGATGCCTTCAGTCTATGGGTCAAAATTGTGGGGGAGAATTCCCAAAAAACAAAGAAAAATAATTCTGACAACGCTAATTTAAATACACTCGTTTTTCTTCTGTCTACCAGGTTCTACTATTCATCCGAAAGACATGACTATGGTTGGAATTTTTGCAGACCTCAAGCTTGCCTAGTATTTCGAATTTTGTTGTACTTGCTAAGGCTTCACATATTGGATGATAGTGAGTCCCAGATATTACTTCCCAGCAGCATGAGCAAAAGAATGTCCCATTAGGACAATCATCTAATTCACGGGGTTTTGCCTTCTGTCTAGTAGGTGAATATGGGGAAAGTATTCCATACCGGCAAGGAAAAACGTCTGACAAGCGCTATTACAAACACCTCTGTTTTTCGTCGTCTTGCCAGGCCTATATCAACATCCGACATTGGACGTAGGGGTAGAATTTTGCACACTACCTTACCTTTCTAGTCTTCGAATTTTGTTGCTACTGCTTAGCTTCGCCATAGCGGATGAAGAGTCCCAGAATGCTTTCCAGCACACTTGAGCCATGAGAGCATATTGAGACAACTCATCTGATTTCCGGATTTGGGTCTTCTGTCCTAATGATGCGGATTATGGAGTATTTTCCAACCAACAAAGAAACATCATGATGAAGGGCAAATTAAGTTCCTCGTTCTCTTACGATCTACCTTGCCTATATCCATCGATGTTGACTAGGTCTTAGAATTTTTGCCGACAACCTGCAAAGGTCTTCGAATTTTGTTCTACCTTCTAAGCTTCGCAGTAGGGAATTTGTGGTCCTCTTAATATAAAGAGAGGGCATACTGTTGATGATGACGCTCCCAGATATTTGCTCCAACAAAATGACGGAATGGGCAGTAGGCTAACTGCTCCAGTAGACATGTCTTCTTGCTTCTCGGTGTTTAGATGCCTTCTGGACTATGGTGATAATATTGAGTTGCGTTTAAACCCCCCGAAAATAGCCAACGCGTATTAAATCCTTCGTTGCGTTGCTTCGTATCGCATGTATATACCCATCTATATTGGCCTAGAATTACGCCAGGCAATCTGCAACAACCTATCGATTATGGACTTAAGAATTATGAGCTTATGATGGGAATTTTGTAGATGCCTAATAGGAATCATTGCTCCACAGACATGAGAGCAATATCTTAAGGCTCACCATATTCCCAGCAAAAGCCCTCGTAATTCTTTGCCAAATCGAAGGTTTGGCAGATTGGCCTGCGTATTCTAGCAATATAGGATGGGTATAATGTCTGTATAGAGCGAAAACTGAACGAGGAATTTAATACGCGTTGTATTTTCGTGGGGTTTCAAACGCAACCTCATAATTTATCACCATAGTCAGAAGGCATCTAAACACCGAGAATCAGAAGACTGTCTACTGGGACAGTTACCTACTCCCATTCTCATTTTGTTGGGAGCAATATCTGGGACGTCATCATCACAGTAGTCCCTCTCTTTATATCTAAGACGGACACAATTCCCTATGCGAAGCTTAGAAGTAGCAACAAAATTCGAAGACTTTGCAGGTTGGTCTGCAAAATTCTACCCTAGTCAACATCGGATGGATATAGGCCAGGTAGATCGAAGAGAACGAGGAACTTAATTTGCCTTATCAGATGTTTTCTTGTGGTTGGAATACTTCCTCATAATCTCCATCATAGACAGAAGACAAATCCGGAAATCAGATGATTGTCTAACTGTCTCTTCTCATGCTCATTGTTGCCTGGAAGCAATATCTGGGACTCTTCATCCTATGCGAAGCTTAGCAGTAGCAACAAAATTCGAAGACTAGAAAGTAGGTGTGCAAAATTTACCCTAGTCAATGTCGGATGGATATAGGCCTGGCAGACGAAGAAAAACGAGTGTGTTTAAACTAGCCTTGTGTCAGACGTTTTCTTGCGGTTGGAATACTTTCCCATAATCACTATAGACAGAAGGCAAACCCGTGAATTAGATGATTGTCTAATGGGACATTCTTTTGCTCATGCTGCTGGAAGTAATATCTGGGACTCTTCATCCATATGTGAAGCTTAGCAGTAGCAACAAAATTCGAATACTAGGCAGCTAGGTCTGCAAAATTCCACCATAGTCAATGTCGGATGAATATAGGCCTGGTAGACAGAAGAAAACGAGGTATTTAAAATAGCGTTGTCAGATTATTTTCTTTGGGTTTGGAATTTCTTTCAATTTTGACCATAGACTGAAGGATCTAAACATCGAATGGAATCACCGACCGGCGTCCATTCTCAGAAATATAAGGGACATGCCAAAAATATATTGGGACATCATCATCGAGCACCCTCTCTCTTCATAACCGATACTCACACAATTCCCTTCAACTTCTTAGAAGTAGCAAAAAAATCCAAGACGTGAAGACTGTGACGAAATTCGTTGGACTAACACTTAAGCCAGAATCAAGGAATTGGATTTTGATATCAATAAGAGAGTCGAGGAACCCAAAATGAAGATGGGACTTGAGAAACTGAAAAATTTTCTCCTTAGTCTTAGTGAGAAGGGGACTTCTGTAAATGACTTCTCCCAAAGCTACAGTGGCTGATATGATGGAGCCTATTCACCTGACGATTATCTTGTGGGCGTCGGTCGATTTAAACCAAAGAAATGAACACATTTCTTGGCATCAATAAAGAGGGCTGGAATCCACGATGATTATGTGACTTAAGGAACTTAAAAGTGTTCTCTATAGTCTCAGTGAGTACCGGGACTCTGCGAATGACTTCTCGCAACGCTGCATTGGATGATACGACGGAGTGTATGAGTGTATTCACCGGACGATTTTTTGTGCGTTCGGTCGATAAAGCCAAGGCGAAATTCGTGCATTCCTTGTCTCCTAGACAAAGCCAGGTACACAAAAACGGGGACTCCTCAATCTTCCACTGACAGTTTTACATCTTGATGTTGAATAATTCAGGTAATACTGAAGCTTCCAAAGTTGGATTTCCTATAATCACACAATCTTTTCTTTGGTCCCCTACAGGGTTTTTTTTTTAAGTCTTCTTTTAATTCATCACCAGGCCAAATTTTCCCTACTGCCTACATTTCTTGAACCGCCTCATTGTACACCGAATAACCTAGTTCCCATTTCAAATGCTCCATCCATTCCTCAAAACTTTATCTTCAGCATCACCAATAGTTTTAGATTCCGACATTCATTAAAACAATTTAGAAGTTCTCATTAAGAACAACTTCAAAGAATATGGGATGGAGGAGCATTAATTTCAAAGTGTGAAACACAAAATTTGTTGCCTATTGGTTTGACAGATGGAAGATATTGAGCCTTCGTATCCCTTTTCGTGAATCATCATCAAAAATATCATTTCCTTGGCAGAATTTAAATTTGTTTTAAGTTTCTGGAGCTGCTTAGCAAATCCAACACCCTTCACACTAAAAGTCAACTTTGAGTTGTATTGCATTTGTGGCTGCCTGGAAGAAGTGAAAAGCCAACCATTGTCCCAAATGCATCACTAAGATTTCGAATAGTATTTAACCGCAGCCAGGTTTTGAAGCGGATGCATGCTAGCAAAAACTTCACATCTCTCCTATTCGAGGAAGCACAGAGAGTATTTTGCTTACGGTAGTATAATGTGTTTAGTTGTAATTTGTTTGTATGGGTAACTACTTATGGTGAATGTTTGTGTTTTGGTGTTTTTTGATGTGTAAAACGCGTTAACGTAACACATTACGTCACGTAGTTCACGTCACTAACACTCAGACATCACTTGGATACAAACTGTCAAGTCACGTTTGCTGTCTTTGAACAATGCTGACTGGATAGGGTCTTTTGTATACCAGGAGAGAGTACCAACACAGCCCCAGTCAGTAAGGAATCACATACTTCTTCAATTCGTTCATTGCATCCTGTCTGGCTATATTCAACCAACAACTGTTCCATACATCAGTAACTGTAGCAGGAACTTTTTGAAGCTCAACTAAGTTGTAGATTGATCTACGTATGTGCCACACTCACGAGCTACAGAAAATATAGGAAAAATTTACCCACGTCGTTCCATAAGATATTTTCCTGCCACCATCAATCAACATAGCCGCCTCACCGATTGCCTGCTTTCGTCAGCCAAATTCAAATAAGAAGAAACACAATTGAGGCAGAAATGTAGAATAAATCGGTGTAAGTTAAAGCATGGCCATTGTGGATATTTAACAGTGTTGTTCGAAAGCCAAAATATGTAAAATAAGAATTTTTATTCAGCCGAG
Source organism: Haematobia irritans (assembly GCA_003123925.1). Lineage (NCBI taxonomy): Eukaryota > Metazoa > Arthropoda > Insecta > Diptera > Muscidae > Haematobia > Haematobia irritans. The sequence goes on along the minus strand of PGFW01047736.1, from coordinate 6,165 downwards.
GGCTGGGAATTAAAAATTTTCTACAGAAATTTTGTATTCAGCCAGAGGCTGAATTTAAAGATTTCTAAAGAAATCTTTTATTCAGCCAGGCTGGAATTTAAGAGTTTAACTAAAGAAAATCTCTTATTCAGCCAGTGCCTGAATTAAAGAATTTTTCTAGAAAGAAATTCTGTTATTCAGCCGGCTGAATTAAAGATTTCTCAAAGTAAATCCTTATTCAAGCCCTAGCTGAATTAAAAGATTTTTCTAAAGAAAATCTTTATTCAGCCAGGCTGACATTAAAGATTTTTGCTAAAGAAATTTTGTATTCAGTCAGGCTGACATTAAAATTTTTTTCTAAAGAAATATTTATTCATCCAGCGGCCGGCAATTAAGAAGATTGTCTAAAGAAATCTTTATTCAGCCAGTGCCTAAGTTAAAGATTTTCTTAAAGAAATCTTTATTCGAGCCAAGCTGAATTTAAAGATTTTCTAAAAGTAGTTTTTATTCAGCCAAGCTTGAAGTATAAGATTTTCTAATAGAATCTTTTATCTCAGCCAGGCTGAATTAAAGATTTGCTTACAAAAATATTTATTCAGCCAGGCAACCATTAAGAAAAGAATTCTAATAAAAATCTTTATTCAGCCAGGACATGAATTAAAATGTTTCTAAAGAAAATCTTTAGTTCATCCAGGCCTGCAATTAAAGATTGTTCTATAAGGAACTCTTTATTCAGCCAGGGCCGCAATAAAGGATTTTCTTAAAAATCTTTCATTGCAGCCGGGCTGACATTTAATTTTCGAAAGAAATGCTTAGCGTTTTCGGGTATCACGACTTTTCTTCTAAACCTACTGTTCTCAAAATTCAGGCGATTCTTGACAATAATCGGAAGCAACGAACCGAAACGTCATGAGAATACGCGCCCAAAAAGCCAGGTAAAACAGCCTAAATGCTAAAGAATCGGTTGAACGTGTGCCTAATTTTTTAAGAAAATTTTGTGGGTTAGAGAAGCTCAGGAAGATGTCATCTGCAATTGTACTAACATTCATCCGTGAAAACTCCTCTACCTAGTAGGCATGGTCGAGCTTGGTGTGATGGTGTGTGTTTGTAGATTCCATTGGTGCATTAATGTAAGTTACGTGTTGGAGTAGCCTATTCGCACGGATAATGACTTCGTATTCGTCAAATGTGTGACACTTGTATGCTCCCCTATATGAGTGCTACACATGCAAAAAAATCTCGAGAGATAAAGTTGGAAATACCCACAAACATCGTTCTGCTGGGTGCGTGCTATTACCATTGTCGTGATCCTGCAGATCACGTTTAATCATAGATTTTTTTCTGACAAGAGAATGTTTATATTTCATTTTGTTTGATTTTTTGGTAAAGTTAGGATTTCTCTAATATATTAGTCAAATAGTGATGAAACTGTAGTTTTGCGGACTGCAGATGTGTGATTGAAATCAAAAATTATCGATTGATGGAATACTTTGTAGGGCGTTTCTTAAAATGTGTCACGTGACACGGGTATTGATTTTGAAATTACGAAAAGTTACAGAAGAGTAATGCTGTGTTTTTTGCTTGATAAATAACAAATAAAGAGACCTACTTTGGCAGGTATTTGCATCATTATATAATTCTAATTCAACTTTCACACGATTTAACAAAATTGTTGTCGGTTACGCAATTTTTACAGCTCACGCCAACATATCTTAGTAACAGCTTACCTGAAAATAAGAAAACAACAAAGAAATGGCATATTGAAGATTGATATATGGGGAAAATCAAAAAAAAAATTATATGTTTCGAAGTTTAATAAAAATTGTATCTTTTATATGAAATTGAAGAAAATTTAAAGTACTCCGACAAAAATTATAACCAAAATTCTTAAACTTTAACTGAGATTTAAAAAAAAAATTAATTTTAAAAATTTAATTGATTCTAGACTGAAAAAAATTGTTCTAAAAAATGTTTTTTAATATTTCTTTAGAAATAAAATTTTGACAAAATTTTCTCTAGAAATAAAATTTGGACAAATCTTTCTATATAAATAAAATTCGACAACTTTTCGGGTATTAGAAATAAAATTTTGACAAACATTGTCGTATAGAAATAAAATTGTTGTCAAAAACTTTATTTCTGTTGAAATAAAGTTCCGAAGAATGTCCCTATAGAAAAAAAATCTACAACATTGTCTATAGTAAAATTTAAAACAATTCTGTGAAATACAAAATTTACAAAATTATTCAATAAAATTTTGAAGAAGAATATATAAAATCTTTAGATAATTGGACAACATGTCTAGTAGAAATAAAATTTTTCGGACAATTCTTAGAAATTATAAACACTTTATAAAACTCAATTCACAGAAATAAAATTTTGACACAAAATGTTCTATAGAAAAAACATATAATAGATAAAGTTTTGACAAGCATTTTCTATAAAATAAAATTAGTTGCACAAAGTATTGGCTTATTAGAAATAAAGTATTGAAATAAAATTCTCTATAGAAATAAAATCTTTGACAAAAAAAAATTTTTCAATAGATATAAAATTTTGAAAAAAATTCTGGAAATTCTAAAATTAGAAAAAAATTTATCTATAGATAATAAAAATTTTTGGAAAATTTTTATAGCAAAAAATTTGACAAAACTATATTAGTCTCAAAATTTTGATCAGACGATATACTAGAAAATCTATAGAAATAAAATTTTTGACAATTAAAATTAATTTGAAAAATCTGAAAAAAATAAACAATTCATATAATAAATTTTTCAAAATTAAAATATTTGACTAGATTCAGAAGTTAAAATTTTGACAAACTATCTTTTATTAGAAACTAAAATTTTGACAATTATAGAAATTTTCCGGTATAAATTTTGCAATTTTTGAAATTTGTAAATTTTGTATAGAAATAAAACTTAAAAAAAAAAATCTATAAGAAATAAAATTTTGACTTATTATCTATAGAAATAAAATTTTGTAACAATTTTCTACAGAAAATTTTCTATTAGAAATAAAATTTTTGACAAAATTTTCTATAGAAATAAAATATTTGACAACATTTTCTATAGAAATAAAATTTTGACACAATTTTTATAGAAAATAAAACATTTGATAAAGATTTTTATAGAAATAAAAACTAAAAAAAAAAAATAAAGACTATAGAAATAAAATTTTACAAAATTTTCTATAGAAATAAAATTTTTGTTAAAATTTTCTACTAGAAAATTTTCTATAGAAGATAAAATTTTGACTAAATTATCTATAGAAATAAAATTTGACAAAATTTTCTTATATAACATAAAATTTTACAACATTCTATTAGAAATAAAATTATTGTTCAAAAACGTTTATTTCTGTAGAAATAAAGCTCGCAAAAATAATTCCTATAAAATAAAAATTTTGACAACATTTTCTATAGATATAAAAATTTTTGATCAAAAAAAATTCTGTAGAAATATAAAATTTTGACAAATTTTCTATATAAATAAAAATTTTACAAAAAATTTTTATTACAAATAAAATTTTGAACAAAAACTTCCTATAAGTAAAATTATGTCCACAATTTTCTGTAGACATAAAGTTTGGACAAATTTTTTCTTATAGAAATAAAATTTTGACAAAGATTTTTCATATAGAAATAAAATCTTTTTGACAAATTTCTAATAGAAATATAAATTTCTACAAAATGTTTCTATTAGAAATAAAATTTTTTGACAAATTTTTAATAGAAATATAAAATTTTGATAAAAATTTTCTATAGAAATAAACTTAAAAAAAATTTTATAGAAATAAAATTTGACAAACTTTTCTATTAGAAATAAAATTTTGACAAAATTTTCTATACAAATAAAATTTTGTTAAAATTTTCTAAAGAAAATTTTCTATAGAAATAAAATTTTGACAAAATTTTCTATAGATATAAAGTTTTGAGAAAAAAAATTCTGTAGAAATAAAATTTTGACAAAATTTTCTATATAAATTAAAAATTTACAAAAATTTTTATAGAAATAAAATTTTGACAAAATTTCCTATAGAAGTAAAATTTTTTCACAATTTTCTGTAGACATAAAGTTTGGACAAAATTTTCTATAGAAATAAAATTTTGACAAAATTTTCTATAGAAATAAAATTATGACACAATTTTCTACTAGCAAATACAATTTTGACAAATTTTTATAGAAATAAAATTTGATAAATTATTCTATAGCAAATTAAAACTTTTAAAAAGGAACTTCTATAAGAATAAAATATTTACAAATTTTTCTATAGAAATAAATTCTTGTTTAAAATTTTCACAGCACAATTTTCTATAGAAATAAAATTTGGCAAAATTTTCATAGAAATAAAAATTTTGACAAATTTTTATAGAAATAAAATTTTGATAAAATTTGCTTATAGAAAATAAAACTTTAAAAAAAAATTCTATTAGAATAAAATTTTTGACAAACTTTTCTATAGAAAATAAAATTTTGAACACAAAATTTCTATAGGCAAATAAAAATTTTGGTTAATAAATTTTCTAAAAGAAAATTTTTCTTTAGAAATTAAAATTTTTGACAAAATTTTCTACTAGATATAAATTTGAGAAAAAAAAATTCATGTAGAAATAAAAAATTTGACAATTTTCTATATAATAAAAATTCTTACAAAAATTTTTATACGCAAATAAAATTTTTGGACAAAATTTTCACCTATAGAAGTAAAATTTTATTCACAATTTTTTTTTTTTTCTGTAAGACAATAAAGTTTGGACAAAATTATTTCTATAGAAAATAAACTATTTATGACAAAATTTTCATATTAGAAATAAAATTTTTGACAAAATTTTCCTATAGATAATTAAAATTTTTGGACAAATTTTTATAGAAATAAAATTTTGATTAAAATTTTCTATTAGAAATAAAACTATTAAAAAAAAATTCTATTTTAGAAAAATTTTAACAAAATTTCTATAGAAATAAAATTTGTTAAATTTTCTACAGAAAATTTTCTTATAGAAATAAAATTTTTGACAAAATTATCTATAGAAATAAAATTTTGAACAAATTTTTATAGAAATAAAATTTTGATAAAATTTTCTATTAGAAATAAGACTTTAAAAAAAATTTCTATAGAAATAAAATTTTGACAAAATTTATTCTATTAGAAATACACATTTTGACAGAATATTTTTATAGAAATAAAATTTTTGACAAAAATTTTCTTAATTAGAAATAAAAATTTTTAGACAAAAATTTTCTATAGCAAATATATTTTTGCCAAAATTTTCCTATAGAACTAACAATGTTGGACAAATTTTCTACAAGAAATAATTTTTTGTCAAAATTTTCTTATAGAAAATAAAGTGATGACAAAATTTTTCCATAGAACATAACATTTTAACAAAAATTTTCATATAGAAATAAAATTTATGTCAAAATTATTTATTAGAACATAAAATTTTGTCAAAACATTCTATTAGAAATAACATATTTAACAAAACTTTTCCTTTAGAAAATTACAAATTTTGATCAAATTTAGCTATAGAAATAAATTTCGAGGCTGAAGAAGTGAAAAGCCAACCATTGTCAAATGCATCACTAAGATTTCGAATAGTATTTAACCGCAGCCAGGTTTTGAAGCGGATGCATGCTAGCAAAACTTCACATTCTCTCCTATTCGAGAAGCACAGAGAGTATTTGCTTAAGGTAGTATATGTGTTAGTTGTAATTTGTTTGTATGGGTAACTACTTATGGTGAATGTTTGTGTTTTGGTGTTTTTGATGTGTAAAACGCGTTAACGTAACACATTACGTCACGTAGTGTCACGTCACTAACATCAGACATCACTGGGATACAAAACTGTCAAGTCACGTTTGCTGTCTTTGAACAATGCTGACTGGATAGGAGTCTTTTGTATACCAGGAGAGTACCAACACAGCCCAGTCAGTAAGGAATCACATACTTCTCAATTCGTTCATGCATGCATGCCTGGCTATATTCAACCAACAACTGTTCCATACATCAGTAACTGTAGCAGGAACTTTTGAAGCTCAACTAAGTTGTAGTTGATCTACGTATGTGCCACACTCACCGAGCTACAGAAAATATAGGAAAATTTACCCACGTCGTTCCATAGATATTTTCCTGCCACCATCAATCAACATAGCCGTTCACCGATGCTGCTTTCGTCAGCCAAAT
>PGFW01047730.1:0-12576 GCA_003123925.1 Haematobia irritans | reverse complement strand
GTTTCATTCTCTGATCCTGGGTGGAGATGCCCAACATTTTATCATAGTGGGACGACCAGCAATTTTAAGCTTTAAAACAAATGTAGGCGAATAGGCTTTTCACATGTGCGATAGAGTACCTTTTGTCATAGAATAGTACTTTTTCGGAGTTGATTTAGTGGCATTTCAATTGTGATACTTATCATTGCGCTACGAACCCCTTTTATTCGATCCATACTGAAGGTTGTTTTTTCCTTTCACCTCCAACGAACTTTCAACTGTTATTGAATTTATTCAATTGAATCCAATATTTTATTTTTGTTTAATTGAACTATTAATAATTTTTTTTATTTTTTTTTTTTCAACTATGGAATACTTCCAAGTTTCTTTTTTATTAAATTCAGCAGAAATTGATCCTAAAATCAATCAGCTGTGTTGCTTATTGATTGACCCTCTTCATATATATCATAATTGAAGTTGTCGTTTTCATGGTTAGTATGTAGGTATGTGTATACTGACAGATTTTCATATTCTTTTTGCGATATTGATGCATTGACGATGAGTCTTGATGTTTTGTATGAATGAGTAGTGAGTTCGTGCTTACTGTTGTTCGTCAGCGGATTTAAAATTGCAAATATATAGAATCAATTTGAATAATAATAATCCTGACCAACGCTCAAAAATGAAGCTCGTTTTCTGGGCCTCATCTTGGCAATCACTTTGCACCAATTATTAAAAATATCCACCGAGCCTTAACATATCTAAGAAAACCATTTTTTTAAGTTTAAAACCTTGCCTTTTTAAGCGGGGCTAAAGATTTGGCGTTATTTAGTTAACTAACAAAGCCTTATTTCTTTTTTTTGCTATCCGAAATTTTTTTCTAAAAGTTTTCTTTTCGTTCGCAATTACAAAAAAAACCGAAAAAAAAAAAAACAAGCTTTGGAATTTTTTAGGCGTTTCTTCTTAAAAAAGGGGCGTTAATAATCTAAAACGAAAAAATTTTCGAGACGGAAAAAAAAAAAGTCAATTTTGCGAACCGTGAAAAGGATGTAAAAAAAAACGTAAAGCTTCTTAAAAAATTTGGGTTTTTTTCTTTTTCTAAAAATTTCTTCTCTTTTCTTTCCTTTTTTTCCTTTTCCCTTCCCTGTTGGTTTGGGTGTTATTGAAGGGAAAAGAAAGATTTAGGGGATGGAAAAAATAAAAAAACCCCCCGAAAATTTTTAGGGAAAAAAAGGGCTTTTTTACGTTATTTTAACGGTTTCTTTTCGTTTTCGCATTGTTTTGACTTTCGTTCTCAGATTTTTTTCCCGTTTAGATTTACCCCCCCCTTTACGGAAGAAAAAAAAAACCAAAAAAAAAAATCAAGGCTGTTTTTCGTTTTTTTAATGGCGGGAAAAACGAAAAAAAAAAGGACTAGTGGAAATTTTTTCGATTTTTAAGCACAGAAAAAATTAGCTGTTTTTAGTTTTACTTTAAAAAAATATAAGCAAAAATTTTTTTAAAAGCCGGCTAAAAAAGGCAGGGGGTTTTACACTATTTGTTTTTTTCATTGCTTGCGAAAAAAAAAAAAAAATTTTTATATAAAAAGGAAAAAACCATTATTTTTTCGCCAAGGGATTAAGAAAAAAGGCCGGCTTTGTAAATTTAGAAGGTAAAAAAAAAAAACAGAATTAAAAGCTATTGTTGGGAAATCTTATAAGGTATTGTTGGTTTTTTCTGGCCTTTTTTTTTTGCTATTTTACAAAAAAATTTAAAACATAAAAAAATTTTTTTTATTTTTTTTTTTCCTTGGGCATTGATTTTTGGCTTTTTTTTTTTTACTTTCCTTTGAAAAATAAAATCTTTTAGGGGTATTTTTTTTTTTGGAAACAAAAAAAAAATATGGGATTTCGTGGTTTTTTTTTGGCGTTTTTTATAAAAAAAAAAAAAAACCCACCACCAAAAAATTAGTTTTTAATAAAATAAAAAAATTTTTCTTAATACATTGTTAAAAAATTTTGGGGCGCCCATTGCTCATAAAAAAAAAAAAACTTTACGCTTTTTAGTTTTTATTTTTTTCGGGCAATTTTTTTTGGGGTTACTTTTGGGTATTGGGAGATTTAAAGTTTTTTTCAACGGAAGAAAAAAAAAAAATGATAAAAACCGAGAGTTTGTGAAAGGTAAACCGGGCCCTTTGCAACTTTTTTTAAAAAAAAAAAAAACCCCAACTGGGGTGTTGTAAATTGATATATAAAAAAAATGGGCTTTCAAAAAATTCCATGTGGTTTTAATTTGGAGGGCGGTTTATTAAAAAGTCGGGGCAAAAACGATAAAAAAAAAACCGGGAAAATCAACTATGACCCGAAAAAAATAAATTTCGGGCTTTTCCCAAATTAGTTTTTTTTAACAAAAAAAAAAAACGGACGAAAAAAAACCGGTTCCAAAAAAATATTTAACAAAAAAAAAAAAAAAATCGGTTTTTTTCAATTTTTTAAGTTCCAAAAAAAATTTTGGGTTTCATACATATTTAAAAACATTTAGCGTCTTATGTAACAAAAATAAAATAACTTTAAAAAAAGCGGAAAAATAAATTCAATTCGACTTATTTCCATAAGAAATTTTTTTTTTTTCTTCAAAATATTTTCAAAAAAAAAAAAAAAGAAAAATCATAAAAAAAAAAAACCAAAAAACTTTTTTTTTGAAGGATATATTTTTACAATTTCAAAAATTTTTTTTTAATTGGAACCAAACAAACCAATTATTTTTTGGCGCATAGTTAAGCAACAAAAAAACCACTTTGAATGAAAAAAAAAAAAAAAAAAAAAAAAAAAAAAAACCCAAATGGGAATATTTAAAAGAAAGAAAAGGACTAAAAAACAAGAAAAGAAAAAAAAAAAAAGCCCAAAAAATCTTGTTTTTTTCCGCCCAACAAGAAAAAAAGGAAGAAAGGGAAGAGGGAAAGTCGGGAGACCGAAAAAAAAAAAAACATTGTGTTTTTTTGAATAAAAAGTTAAAGAGTTTAGTTTTTTTGCTCGAGTTTCTTGCCACACAATTTTACAAAAATAACGAGTTTTTCCTAAGGTTTATTTATTGGTTCGTTGAGTTCGGCCCAAAAAAAAAAAAAAAACAAAAGGGAAAAAAAAAAAGAAAACAAAACATGGGAAAAGTGAGGACCCCTTTCTTGGCAGCAAAAAAAATAGGGTAGGGTTCAAAAGTGAAATTAATATTATCCAAACAGAACGTTTGGCGAAAAAGGAAAAAAAAAAAAAAACAAATGGAAATTTTTGTTTTTTGCGGTGGTTTTTTTTGGTTCTGGTAATTTTTGGTCAAAAAAAAAGGAAAAATAAGTGAAAAAAAAAAGAAATATTTTGCACGGGTATGTTTTTTTTTGACACGTTTTGACCAACTTATATATAAAGACTTAAATTATCGTAAAAATTTTTGTTTAGTTTGATCCGTCGCGGGAGAAAAAAAAAAAGCAATAAATAAAAACCGCGTAAAAAAACCAAAAGAAGAAAATTTATGCTCCCTTAAAAAAATAATCTGCTAAAGGGAATAATTTTTGTAAAAAAAATCCTAAAAAATTACCTAACCCTTCCAAAACCAATATTTTTTGTTGTTATGGGAAAAAAAAAATATAACTAAACAATAATCTTTCAAAATTTGACAAAAAAAAAGTCGCCCAATTATCTGGGGTTTCTTGGTTATCACATCAAAAAAAGACAATTCGGTAAGGAGGGACTTGCTAAAAAAAACAGAAAATAAAAAAAAATACAAAGAAAGGCCATTAGTTGGTGTTTTAAAATAAAAAAAAAAAAAAAGAAAGGCAAGGCAAGCATAGCAGCAAAAAAAAAAAAAAAACATTTATTTTTTCAACTCCCCACATGGCCACTGTTACCCAAAATTGGCTTGCCGATTTGATTTAAAAGATAAAAACAAGTTAGTCCACTTATTTCACTTTTTGGGAACAAAATAACCGGGGACATTTGAATGGACACAACCTCCAAAAAAATAAATTGTGGGGAAAAAACTTTTCATGTAGTTTTCCTAAATTTGGAGAAAAAATGGTTTCCCAACGTTTTTTAACAAAAGGGGAAAAACAATTTACACTTAACAAGGGCCCAAGGTTTTTTTTCCCAAACAAAAATTTGTACAGGGTTCTCCTTTGTTGGTCCAAAAACCCCAAAAGGGGAAACCCTGAAAAAACCCCAAAAAAAGTTAAAAAAACCAAAATAAAACTTTTCGGCCGTTTCTGAAACCAAGAGAAAAAAAAAAAAAGGGGGGCCCTTAAATTTTGTATGTGAATTGAGGGGGAAGGACCCAGACATCCACAAAAAAAAATGATTGGGAATTTTCCTCGGCATTAAAATATTTTTATTTTTCATTTTGAGAAGAGGATGGAAGAGGGGAAAAAGGTTTCCAAAAAAAAAAAACCAAAACACAAAAAAAAACTCTTTGGATTGTGCTTTTGGTTTTTGTTTTTGGTAGTTTTAATAACATTTTTAGGAACAAAATTCTTGTTTTAAAAAAAAATCTTCTTTTTTTTGTGTTTTTCCCCCTTTTTTTTGGGATAACAAAAATTTTAACACAAAATAAGAAAAAATATAAAAAAAATAATAAAGGCGTATATACAATAACGTAAAATTTACAACGAGCGCCGGAAAAAAAACACATTTTTGTTAAAACGCTAAGAAAGGGGTTGAGAAAAAGAAAAGAAAGAAAAAATCATTTCCGAAAAAAAAAAAAAACAAAAAAACACCACTAACGGCAAAAAAAAAAAACCTCCGAACTTCGGCTTCCGTTGTTTTCAACTTTTTTGGTCAAAAAAGGTGGGTTTGGATTTTTGGGGGCTGGGGGGGGCCTAAAATGAAAAGAGAAATAAGAAAACACGGGACGGAATTCGGGACAACGTATCGGGGGGAGAATGGTATCAAGGTATTTCTGTTATAAAGCCAAAAAAAAGGGAAAATTTCGCGTAAAGAATAAGTAGTAAAAGAAAAACGTAAGCTATAAAGGTGCGTAGGTGTTTCTGAAAAAGAAACCCCGGCCGTTGTTAAAGTTTTTTTTAATTCCATACGGGAGGGGGAGTTTTTTTTTTGCCGTATGGAGGAGGGTTATGAAAAAAAAGGTTATTTTTTTCCCCACAAAGTTTCATAACAAAAAAACAAAATCTATTTTTTAGCAAGAAAACCGGAAAATTAAAGGTTTTTGGCTGTGCAGGGGCTTTGGGGTTTTGTCTTTTTGGTTTAAAAAAGAAAAAAAAAGAAACCAATAAAAAATAAAACCCCCACAGTTGCATTAAAGAAAATCCGGGCGAGCATATTTTTAAAAAAAAAAACAACTGGAGGCATGTTTTTTGCCTTTTCTAAATTTTTCTCTCTCTTTTTTTCTTAAAATTTTAAAATAAAAAGCCGCTTTTTTACACTATCCAAAAAAAGGGTTCGTTTTGTTTTAAAAAATCGCTAAACATCCAAAAAAATTTTTTTACCCCAAAGGAATTTATTTAAAAAAAAGCACTACTTTATACCGCGGGGAAAATATCATTTTTCTAATTTTTTCTTTCCCTTTTCTTAAGGTTCCTTTCTTAGCTTTTTTAAGGGACACCGGAATTGGGGGAGATTCGCGCCAGCCTTTTTGGGACTAATGTTTTTAAAAATTTTTTTTGAACAAAAAGTGTTTTGAATTCTTTTTATCCGACTAAAACAACCTTCTTCATTAAAAGAATTTTCGGTAGAATTTTTTGTGTTGGCCAAAGACATAAAGAGAGAGGTCTACAAAAAAAAGTTTAAAGAGGTACAACAGGTTGAAACAACCCTCTTATTATATAAAAAAAAAAAAATTAAAAAAAAAAAGGGAAAAAAATCGAACAGTTAAGAAATAATAATATATTCTGGGGGGGAGAATTTTTTTTTCACGGGGGATTGTGTAAAAAAAAAAAAAAATTTATTTTTTTAAATTTTTTGCATTAAAATTCATTAGGTTGGGAACTTTTGATATTTTAAAAAAAAGGGACATGTGAAGTTGAAGGACTGCGAAAAAAAAGATAACAAATTTTAATTTGGTAGTTGAAAGAGGCCACAATTTTTTGTTGGTGTTTTTTTTTAAAGGTGTCGTTTATTTTAGATTGTTTTTTTAGAATTAAAATGGTCAAAAAAAAAAAAAAAAAAGAGAAGTATCCCGGAACCGTGGAAATCTGTCAGATTGGACGCAACAAAACAAAAACAAAACAAAAAAAATAACGTAATTGTGAAAAAAACCATTTTAAATTTTTCGGGAATTTCATAAAGGTTGCTTATAAAAGAGTTAAACTTATGGGGGCCAAAAAAAAAAACGTTTTTTACCATTTTTTTCATTTGTTGCAAAACAAAAATTTTTTTTGGGCATAGGCATTTTATTTAAGGGGTGGGGACTTTTTTGCCAATTTGTTGCTTTTTTTGCATAATGAAAAAAAAAAAAACGAAAAATAAACTAACGATCCGCACTTTGATTTGCTTTGTCAAAAAAGGGGGGGGAATCAGGTTTTCCCTGTTCGAAAAAGAGATTCTGTAGAAAAAAAAATTTTATCATTTTAACATTTGCAAAAAAAAATTACGGAAAGATTTTATTTCTATATGTTCAAAAAAACAGGTGGTTATTCTTTCCACAAGCACTTAATGTAAAAAAAAAAATTTCAAAAAAAACTTTTGGGATATTTTTTTTCAAAAAGGAAAAGACAAGATTAAAGAAGGGCACCTGTCGGCGCCCTTTTGGGAGGGTGTTTTTGTTTCGAGTTTTTGGTTCTCGTTAAAGACAAAGTTTGGTTGCTTGCTTTAGATTGACAATTTGTTGTGTGGTGAGAGGTTTTCCACAGAGACACGATCGTGAGCAGGGAACAAAAGTACATAGAAGGGGAGAGGTCACAGCGAGGTTTGATAACTAAATATTTTTTAAAAAATTAGGTTTGGGTCGAAAAAGTTTTATTTTTTTATTTTATGGGGATCGTTAAATGAAATAATTTTACAAGAAAAGAAAAAAAAAAATAAAACCTTCTCAAAAAAACTTTGACACTTCTTGGAAAAAAAAACGCGGGGTGTCGAAACCAACCACCGAGGGGAAGAGGGGTGTAAATGGGAAACAGTTGTCCTCTTGGGGGAATCGTTTCTTGCTCATATTAAAAACACCACATTAAAAAAGAAAATGTTTACAAAACACCCCCTTGGTTCGTTTTGAGGCCCATAAAAAAAAACCAAAATGGAGAATTTTTCGGGCCAAATGCAAATCTTCTCCCGGTTTCTTCGCGTTTTAAACATGGCAGGAAAAAAAAAGGAAAAGAATCAAATCTGCGCCCACAGATATGACCAAATGGTCTCCTAGCGGATTTTTTAGGTATTTTATCATCCTGTGCAATCTACCGACACAATAAATTACTGACTAAATGGAGTGTTTTTACTTATAACTTAATAGTCAATTATCCGATTACGTTTGCACAACATAGCGCTCGTTGCTGCGATGCACCTCATATATAGTTGATTTATCTTTTTACAATTCGGTGGCCGTCGTTAAAACCCAACCATAAAAAAGGTAAAGACCTAAAACAACAGTGAACCCTTTTGTAGAAAAAATGATTTTAAACATCGTTCGTTCGAAATAACATAAAACGCCTGGGGGGACCACCTCTTTCCAAAAATGTTGTGAAAAAAAAGAGTTTTTTTCCATGTACAACTTGCTCGTCTAATACAGTCTATGATTTTATCGTTGAAAATACAACAGCTAAGCTATCACTGCCAGACATATAGATTAGTAGTTCTTTATTTACATTGAAACTTACGTTGGCCGGCATATTATCAGTGAAATTTCCCTCATTTACTATAGATTTTCCCGAAAAATAGTTCATTTTGCTGGGGGTTTTTTGCAGAAAATAAAAAAATTGCTTAAAATAAACGCATTTTTCCTCTTTTCTAAAAATACAAAAAAACTTTCAGCTTTGGAAAGAAAGAAAAAACTTCTAAGGGGGGCCCCGACATTTAAATCTTAAACCAAATAAAACGAAAAGGGCTCGTAAGAAAAACGAATTTGTTTTATATTGGGGAAGTTTAGGAAAAAAACAAAATATTCTGTTTTTGGGCAATAATTTGGCAAGATAGAAAAAAAAAACTTGATTTTAGGGCAAAAACAAAATCAAAATCCTTTATTTGGGGGACTGGCCAATAAAGGGTCTCCATATAATTTAAAAAATTTATCTGTTAAAAAACTGTCTTTTTTTTCGAAAGTTTTAAAATAATTTGATACGAGAGGAAAAGATCGTTTTTTTTTATTTTATTTAACGATTTTCTCCCAAAACCCCCACTTTTTTTTTTTTTAACTTTTTAAACATTTATTGGTTGTTTTGGCCTTTTTCAGGGTTTTCATAATTTATTTTTACATAAATTTTTTGTCAGTCAAAATTTGAATTTTGTGGGAACCCATTTCTTTTGAAAGGTTTTCAAAAAAAAAAGGTCTGTTTACTTTCACTTGGAATTTTTTGTTTTTTTTGGAAGGTTTTCGGGGTTTTTATTTTCATGGAAACAGGATGTTCATTTCCCTAAGTCCAAGGTTGTTAACGCTCACCAAAATAACAAAATATATATAAGAAAAACTTCGGTGTTTTATAGCTTTCACTTTTTGGATTTAAGTAAGAAGGAAAAAAGTTTTCACCCCAGCGTTTTTGCTATTTCAACAATGGGGTGAGGTGGCCCCTTAAAATGTGGAAACGACCTAACATATAAAACCAAAAGAGCAAACCGAACAAAAAAATAAAAGATGATCAAAAAACAAAAAAAAAAGATTCTTTTTTCACAGTCACAAAATTTGCACAACGACTTTTTTTCCCCCAAATAAATATTTTTTTAGCTTTGTAAAGCTCACAAAACAGAAAGAAAAAAGAAACCAAAAAAAAACAATTTTCTTTTTTGGATTTTTATTCTTACCACACTTTTTTTACACTACGGTTCCGGAAAAAAATTTTATTTGTTTCAAACATGTTTTGGGATTCGTTTTCCCCAAAAAAATCAAGCAAAGCCTCTAATTATGCTGCGGTGAAAATACCAACTTTGACTGGCTCAGGGTGGCATTTGGTAACGGCGGGATTTAAAGCTAAAAAAAAAAAAACCGACAAAAGTGTATTTACTTGGTCCATCATTTGTGATTCTTTCAATACGTTTCTGAGGCACCCACCCGTCGAAAAAATAAAAAAAAACAAGAAAAAAGGGGTTTAAAAAAGAACGCCACTCAGTCCATGAAAATTCAAATTTTATTTTCTTTCCTTTTTTTGGAAAACCACACAAAAAAAAAGAACGACTTTTAAAACAAGAAATAAAAAAAAAAAAAAAGCCGGATATCTTTTAAGGCAAGAAAAAAACCAAAACCCTTTCACGAAAATCTACGTGAAACGTTTACCGGGAAAAAAATGGGATTTATTGGGAAACGGACTCTTACCAAATATTTTCGCGCCATTACGGCGGGAACAATATTATTTCCATTCCTTCGGAGCCCCTAATTTAGACTGCGGGGATTTTTATAGCGAATGTCGATTTTTCTTTTTAACCACAATGCAGACGGAGACGCAAAGATTTATTCCGCTTTGGCGCTGATTAGTTTTAAAAAAAAATGGGGCTTCACCGGAAAAATTTTGGTGTGTTGGGAAAAGGAAAAATGCGCTGTGGGATCCATTTTTTCCAAACGAAGAGATAACGGATACCGCGTGGTAAGGCTTTTCCGAAACGGCAAAAAAGAACAAAAAAACAGTCAAACAACATTTGGCAGGGCTTCGTTTAAAGTTTGTTTTCGTTTTTTTTGTAAAATCCCTGCTTCGGTGAACAGATTGCATGTCTTATTTTTTTTTTTTTTGAAGTTATTTTCTCTATACAAGGAAAATTTAATATGAGATACCCAAAATAAATGTAACTTTTCTACAGAATGGTTACGGCTCTTTTGACCAATGTTTCGTTCCTTTTGGGACAAAAAGACTTCTTTTGACAAAAATAACTAAATACCCCATTTGCAAATTCCTAAAAGGGCAACTCACGGGTAGGTGGCAACCAAAATTTTTTCTTTTCGCAACCCCGACATCGCATCGAGGTATGCTGTTCTTTGATTGATTTATTCTATCATTTTTTTCCCACGCTTTTTTTTGGTTGGAACGCGGGACAAACATTCTTACTTTTACCCATCTTTACCCCCCTTTTAGTGAGTTTTCTTCGTTATTTAACCTCGCTTCTTTACTGGGATTATTTGTGCATATTAAAGTTCAATTTCAAAAGGTGATAGAAAAGTCAACTATCAGGACATAAAAATTATAAATTTTTGGAATTAACTTAAAGTTTTGAGATAATAAATGGGGGGGATTACCCAAAGAAATATTATTTTTTTGTTGATTGTCAGCAATAGCAAGATTTTCCTCCAATTTTTTTAGTTTTTCGCCAACTTTTAAGGCTTGTTTCGGGGAAATAAAAAAATTATACAGGCCTTTGTGGTAGAAAGGTATCTAAGCAAAAAAAAAAAAAGTAAACGTTTCTTATTGGTTTTAAAAAACAAAAAAACATTAGACTACCCGAAACAAAACACCACCTTATAAATTTTAAAAAAAAGGTTTTATAATAAGGGTTCTTACATGAATATTTATTTGACACCAAAAAACAAATTTTTGAATATTTTCTAAAATAACGGCGAGATGTTTGCAAATATTCGGAAATTAGGGTATATTAAAACCCCCCCACAAAAATTTAAAAGGTATCACTTTTTAAAAATTTTTTTGTTTAATTTCCATAGATACCGTATATTGGGGGGTTTAAAAAAAAAAACAAAATTTCGTTTAAAAAAACATTGTGAACGCCATATTTCTTTTTCGCCGTTACTCACTTTTTCCACGGGTGGGGGGGACTTTGATTTTTATTTACCCCTTTTTTACAAATTTTCCAGGGGGGTCGCGGGGGCGGGGACGGCCCGCCGGGTCCCCCGGCCCTGAAAGGGCAAAACCGGGGGGTTCTTTTTCTTGGGGGGGGAAAACCCGAAATTTTGTTTCCAGAAAATCGGGGCCCAAAAAAAGGGGGCTCTTCCCCTTATAAAGAAAAAAAAAAAAAAAAAAAACGTTTTTTTTTTGAATTACCGAAATTCTTTATTCTTTTGTTTTAACATTTTTCTTAAAAGATAGAGAATATAAAAGTTAAAAATCTGTTATAAAAAAGACAAAAAAAGAACAAAGGCAAATTCCCATATATTTCCCAACTTTGTTTTTAGCTTTATCTCTTTACTTAATTTGAAAGAAGCCCCAATGTGGAGGGCCCTTCCCCCCTAATTTAAAAACCTTTTTTTTATAAAGTTTTAATTATTAGGGGGGTTCTGGGGTCCAAACTCGAACGGAAAGAACAGTATATTCCTTACATATTAGAAAGAGGGGGGAAGTCGTAATCAATAATAAAAAAAAACAAGGGGGAGCGAACAAAGAAAATAACAAAATCTTAAACCTTTTTTAAATTTTTAAAAAGGTGGCCTGTATATAAGGGTAAACTTTTTTATAGGGATAACAAAACCAAAAAGAAATTACATTTTTTTATAAAAATAAATTTTTACAAAGGAAATTTTTGAAAAAAAAATTTTTCCTAAGACAAATTTTTTTTTCCTTGCGGAGCAAAACAGGGAAAATAAAAACGTTAGCATTTTTTCCCCTTTAGGGGGAATTTTTTGGCATTACTTTACAAAAAACAAAAAAAAGGTGGTTTCTCTTCTTTTTTTTGCAAAAACCATTGGGGGGGGCTTCCCCAATTTTATTGCTTTGGGCAAAAAGGGCCAGGGGGCAAAAGGGGGGGCCCAATTTGCCAAAAAAAAAATCTTTGTGGGAAAAATTGTTAATTTTTTTGTTTTATTTCAAAAAATCTTTCTTTCCCGGGGCCCTAAAATATTCATTTTTAAATTTTTACAGTGCCGTCCACCAATAATACAAAAGACAACAGCGACACCACACCATTTTACATCTTAATTATAAATATGAGAGTTTGACGATTTACACCCCAATGGGTGGACGCCTCTTTGAGAGGAAACAGTTAAAGATTTTATTCCGAGAGGATACCACCGATTGAACAACACTTGGTAAAAAAAACAGATGGGGTTTTTGTGTTTGCTGAGCGAAAAGATTCTATATCCGAGTCTAACTAAACAAAAAAAATAACACATAGAACACAAAAACCCCCCCCAATTCAATTTTTTCAAGCCTTATGGGGTTACCATTTACCGGGCTCCAGGAATTCGGGAATATCATACATTGTTTCCCAACAAAATTTTCCCTTTTACAAAAATTTTGGCCAAAAATTTTTGAGCTAGGGCCGGGTCCATGTCTTTATTATAAAAAACCGTGAGAAAGTGACAGAATATAATGACCCCCAGAATACCTTATTAGGAAAAAGAGAGCAGGACTTAAACATTAATAAAAAAATAATAACTGGAGTGGCCCCGATGTGAGAAGCCTTCTTTAGGTATTCGTGGTGTTTTAGTTATTAGCTCCCGCCTCAACTCATAACGAAGTTCCTATGTTCAAAATTAGGTCAACATATCGGGTTCAAATAAATACAAATTATTTTTTTATAAAATAGCTGTCTTAAAACCGAT
>PGFW01047727.1:6517-16887 GCA_003123925.1 Haematobia irritans | reverse complement strand
AAAGAGAAGAAGATTATTGTTTTTCTTCTGGCAAAGAAAATTAATTACTTTTATTTCATTTACAGACGTATGAGCCGGTCAAATTAAATAAACTAACATGACAACTTTATTTCTATAAAAACACTTATTTTTAATTTATTTTGTTTTCGATTAAAAAATAAAGAGAAATTTAGTTGATATTTATGAAAAGTTTTAGTAACTGGAATTAGTTTTGGTCAGTAGGTATTTGACATATATACTGAATTAGGAGAGATGAAAAACAGCAATGCAAATCGGTGTTCCGACAGTGATGTTTTCTTTGTTGATAGTAGAATTATAGTGAGCAAAAATTTCCTTTTTAATAAAATGAGTTATTTGGCATACTATATATGAACTGGTAAACCTGGTTAAACATCTTACCCAAGTTTTTGGGTATAGATAGCAATCTAGGCAGACCGCCGATCGACCATGAAGATGAAGAACCCAGTAGACGTTTAATTGTGCAAAACGTCATATGTTAAAAAGTGAAACTAAAAACCTCCAGGATTACAGTTCCACCATTGAGACCTTGGGAGCCACACTGAGATCTTGGAACCTACACTTCTTCCAGGGAAACCTTCGAGCCTACCGTTCCCTCACTGAAACCTACTGACTAGAGTTGGGACTTCCAGCAATTTTAAGTGATGCTCCTGTTAGTTGTTTTTGGTTCCCTTCCCTTCAGACCCACAGTTCCACCACAGAGACCATAGAACCTACTATTCCTAGACTGACCTATAGCCTTTCACTGAGACCTTCGTGTCCTTCATTATTTCATTGAGACTTCTGGAATTACATATCCACAGTTCCTTTACTGATATATACAGACCCACAGTGTTTTTCACTGAGCCTTTGGGCCCTACAGTCTCTCCAATAAGACATTTGTATAGCCAGTGCACGCTAGTGCAACCTTCGGGCCTAAAGTCTTCGACCGAGATATCCGGGATTATAATTCCACTAATTAGGCATACGGACCATGTGCTTGCCGCTTAGTGAAAAATTGAGTGAAGTAGATTTTGGAAAACAGTGGAGTAGATTGAATAAAATTGAAGTAGCATACATTTTTGAAAACAAAACAATAGAATTCATTTTGTTATACCCTCCACCATAGGATGGGGGTATATTAACTTTGTCATTCCGTTTGTAATACATCGAAATATTGCTCTAAGACCACATAAAGTATATATATTCTGGGTCGTGGTGAAATTCTGAGTCGATCTGAGCATGTCCGCCGTGCGTCTGTTGATATCACGCTAACTTCCGAACGAAAGAAGCTATCGACTTGAAACTTGGCACAAGTAGTTGTTATTGATGTAGGTCGGATGATATTGCAAATGGGCCATATCGGTCCACTTTTACGTATAGCCTTCATATAAACGGACCCCCAAATTTGGCTTGCGGGGACTCTAAGAGAAGCAAATTTCATCCGATCCAGCTGAAATTTGGTACATGGTTTCAGCATATGATCTCTAACAACCATGCAAAAATTGGTCCACATCGGTCCATAATTATATATAGCCCCCATATAAACTGATCCCCCGATTTGGCTTGCGGAGCCTCTAAGAGAACCAAATTTCATCCGATCCGGCGAATTTGGTACATGGTGTAAGTATATGGTCTCTAACACCTATGCAAAAATTGGTCCACATCGGTTAATAATTCAATGATTAAAACCGCTATGTTCATCGTAATTAAAGGAATAGGAAAAACAATTAGGTAATATGGGGAAAAATTTAAAAATTGAAGCCAGAACAAAAAAGTGAAGCAAATTTTTGGAAGAAGGAGAGTGTACGAAGTTAATTTAGTGAAAATGAAGCAAAATACTTCGATTGAAGTAGTAGCGGCAGCACTGATACGGACGCACAGTTCCCGCACAGCACTGGGAACTTTGGCTCACACTTCCACTACTGATACTTTCGGCCTTCCGTTCCGCCATTGAGACCTACGGGCCCTGAGACCTTCGTTGCCTTCAGTCTTCCATTGAGACTTCCGGGAATACATTTCCAACGTTGGAACATACTGATACACAATTCCTTTACTGATACCTGCAGATCCACAATTTCTTGAATGAGAACTTTGTGGCCTTCAGTCTTCCATAGAGACTTCCGGGATTACATTTCCCCTATTGAAACGTACTTATACACACTTTCTTCACTGATAATTACGGATCCATAGTTTTCACTGAGACTTTGCCTATACTCTTCCACTGAGATATCAGGGATTACAGTTCCACTATTTAGGCATATGGACGCACAGTTCCTCTACTGGGAACTTTTGGCTTACACTTCCACCACTGATACTTTCGGGCCTTCCGTTTCGTCATTGAGACCTATGGACCCATAGTTCTTTCACAGAGACCTAGGAACCCACATTTGCTACAGCGAACCCTCCGAGTTTCGGCCCTACCACTGAGACATTAGGGGGATTTAGCCTTCCACTGAGACCTTCGTGGGTTTCAGTCTTCCATTGAGACCTCCGGGACTACTTTTCCACCATTGAGATATACTGATACACAGTACCTTTACTGAGACCTACATACCCTCGGTTTCTCCACTGAGACATTGGGTCTTCATTGTGGTCTCACTGTTCCTCCGTTGCGACGTTTGGAGCCACAGTTCCTCCTCTTCCACTGAGATCTCCGGATTAGAGACCTTCGGACCCACAGTCCCACAACTGAGACCTTAATAACTACAGTTCCTCCACTGAGATCTTCGTGGCCTATAGCCTTTCACTGATATCTCAGGGATTGAGGCATATGAACGCACAGTTCCTCCACTGAAACCCACAGCCCCACAACTGAAGCTTTGGGAATCACAGTTCCACCATTGAGAATCTTCGGGACCTATAGACTTCTGAGACTTGTGGGACTACAGTTCCTCCACTGAAACTTTTCGGACCCCCAATTCCTCTACTGAGACCTTCGTGGCTTACTGTTTTCCACTGAGTTATTCGGACTTATAGTTCCACCATTGACAACATCGGGGCTTACACTTTCATTCCATCACCTACTTCTACTTTACAACAGATAAAATCATCTCGAATAAAATTCTACCATATAGACATTAACACTAAATTATTGCTTTAGATTTAGCCATCCCTCAGGGAAGACGACTGAGCATACCCCAGATGTTATAAATATTTCCGTAGTAAAGAACCGAATCTGGAATTCGCCTCAGCCATTGACTTCCTCAAGTCTATGGAGTGTATATAAAATATGTGGAATTATCACCAACAATACATGAGCATTTAGCAGTAAAGAGTCAATTCCTGCTATTGCGCCTCAGCCCAAAAACGGCCTTAGACATCCCCAAGTCCTTTAGTGATACGTCTGTATCAATATTCACTTAATATGCCCATAATGATTAGGATGTGCACAGAAGATGAGTTTGCCATATATACTCCTGGGGAGTATATTAGGTTAAATGAATTCCATTGTAACCGAAAACAATAAAACTTTTTGCAAAACTAAAGATCTACAATCCAAAATTTTCAAAACAAAAATCGTGCCTGTCTGCAACGATTTTTGTAATCCTTGCAACAAAGCAAACTTAAGCATTGAACTTAAATGGCTCAGGTCTACTTAGGTCACGTCGGTTATTTTCCACTGCAATGACTTTGTATGCAAAGTACTATCTTGTAGTCAACATCCTGGTTTACCTTGGGGTCCATTTTATATATTCTCCTCCTAAGGTTCTAACCTAAATGCAGCCATGCAATATACCAAAGCAACCCTTAGGCATCCTTACTTGTTTTCGGTTTCGTTTATTTCTCCTTCTTCTTTTTTTCCAATTGTTTTGTGTATTTTGCCAGCGGTGTGTGTGGCCAGCACTGATGGAAATTTTGTAAAATTGTTTTATAAAGTTTTCATTTTCCTTGTCTACTTCAGAAACTTCGTCTATCGCCTTTCAATGCACAGCGGCAATCAATGTCGGAAAGGCTAGGCCATACAGGAGTGCTTCTCGCATAGCTAAAGCTGTACGTCACGATGAAAATCTAATTTCAAAACATGCTGTAAATACTCTCTGGGAAAGTATATGATTCTAGACTAGTTTTGATACTATTTTTCTGCCACTTTGTGAGTGAGGGTTTGTTTTCTTCTTTCACAAGATTCTTGAAAAGAGAAGTTCAGTATATAGAAAATTCAAGGAGCTAATGTTAATGCAAACATTATCCATTTGATGTTGTACAGTGGAGGGAATGATTCAATAATTACAATACTACGATATTTTGTTAATATTTTTTTCAAGATGGGAACTATCATCGCGTTTGATTGAACTGATATTTGGTTTATGCTTACTTCTGGCAGTATATTTAAGGAAATTCGGCAAATAGCCATATACCCATATTTTTACCCTCCACCATAGGAATGCGGGTAATATTAACTTTTGTTCATTCCGTTTTGTTAAACACATCGAAATATTGCTCTAGAGACCCATAAAGTATATATTATTCTGGGTCCGTGGTGAAATTCTGAGTTTCGATCTAAGCATGTCGCGTCCGTCCGTCCGTCTGTCCGTCTGTCCGGCTGTCGTCGTCTGGTGGAAATCACGCTAACTTCCGACACGAAAACTAGCTATCGACTTTGAAACTTGGCACAAGTAGTTGTTATTGATGTAGGTCGGATGTTATTGAAAATGAGGCCATATCGGCGCTCATCGTTTACGTATAGCCCCCATATAAACCGATCTCCCATAATTTGCTTGCGCGAGCTTCCGGAGCAGCAAAATTCATACCCGATCCGTTGAAGATTTGCTGTAGGTGTCTAGTTAAAGTTGGCAGCACCGATTAAGATTTCAGGCTCACTTAGACTACTCAGTCGCATTGCGGGGATTTACGTGGTCTAAAGTATACGGTCTCTTAACAACGCATGCAAAAATTGGTCCATATCGGTCCATCTAATTAATATATAAGCCCCATATAAACGATCCCCAGATTTGACATCCGGAGCCTCTTGGAAAGGGCAAAATTCATTCCGATCCGGTTTGAAATTTTGGTACTGATGTTAGTATAGGCGGTCTCTACAACCATGCAAAAATTGGTCCTTATCGTTCATAAATATATTTGCTCCCATATAACCGATCCTCCAGATTGCCTCGGAGCTCTTGAGGCAGGCAAACTTCATCCTACGATTGAAAATTTGGTACGTGCTGTTAGTATATGGTTTCTTAAACAACAGCAAAAACTGGTCCATAATCGGTCCATAATTATTTATAGCTCCATAATAACCCGATCACCCAGATTTGACCTCCGGAGCCTTCTTGGAGGGGCAAAAATTCATCCGATCGTTTGAAATTGGGTACCTGATGTTAGTATTACGCGTCTCTCTAACAAGCAATGCAAAAATTGCGTCCATATCGGTCGCATAATTATATATAGCTCCGCATATAAACCGATCCCCAGGATTTAACTCGTGGAGCCCGTCGATGAGCAAAATTCCATCCGGATCCAATTGAAATTTAGTACTGTGTGTTAGTATATGGTCTCTAACAACACGCAAAAATTGGTCCATCTCGGTCCATATTTATATTAGCTCCGATATAAACCGATCCCCAGATTTGACCTCCGAGCCTCATTGGAGGGCAAAATTCATTCCGATCGTTTGAAATTGTACCGTGATGTTAGTATACGGTCTCTAACAAGCATGCATATAAATTGTCCATATCGGTCCTATAATTATATAATTAAGCTCCCATATAAAATCGAATCCCCAGATTTTTGACCTCCGGAGCCTCTTGGAGGAGCAAAAAGTCATCCGATGCGGTTTGAAATTTGGTACCAACATTTCGCTTAGTATATGGCCTCTAACAGCCAATGATAAAAATGTCAAAATTTTATTACTATAGAAAGTTTTTGTCAAAATTCATTTCTATTAGAAAGTTTTGTAAAAGTTTATTTTATAGCAATGTTTATGCCAACTTTTATTCCCATAGAAATTTTGGCAAATTTTTTTTATTTCTATAGAAAATTTTGTAAAAAAATTTATTTCTGTAGAAACATTTTGTCCAAACATTATTTCTAATAGGAAATACTTTGTCAACATTTTATTCTATAGAAAATTTTGTCAAATTTTTTTGCTATTAAGAAAAATTTGTTCAACATTTACTTCATTAAGAAAATTTTGTCAACATTTTATTTCTATAGAAAATTTTGTCAAAGTTTTTTATTTCTATATGAAAATTTGTCAAAATTTTTTAATTTCTATGAAAATTTTGTCAAACTGAATTATATACGTATTAATCGCCTTTTTTTTGTTTAGATATATACCCCTTATGGACTAACTTACAATTTAGAAGACAGTGTTAAAAGTTTTACGATACCTTGCCATCGGCAAAGTGTTATCGCAACCCAGTAATTCGATTGGGGATTGACAGCCCTTTAGTAGAAGTTCCTACGCAATCCATGGTGGAGGGGACATAAGATTCGGCCTGGCCGAAACTTACGTCGGCCGGTATATACTTGTTCGATTCTCAGATCTATTCGTAATAAAGAAATTCCAATTTCCCAAGCTTTAAAGGTTTTCAAACTTAGATTTCCCCTTGACAAATATGTCCATATAAGGTTCCCAGCTGGTTATTGGTTATTCATAGGTCGATGGTAAGACTTTCCGAATTCTAATTCCTGTATGGTATTGTTTCAAAATTGAAACCTCTAGCTTTGAACTATAGACCGAACCCTATGTAAATGCACGCTGAGGATCAATTTTCAAATGCAGATCCGAAACATCGGAGATCGAGTTCTCAGTAATGGAATTGCAAGCGCAAACTTACATGATATAAGTCCACGGATATACAACCTCAGTGATTGCTCTACAGCTAGAAACTGTAGGCCGAATTAATGACCAGGATCAGGAATGAACTGCAGGATCAAATATTCGCGATAGAATTCCTCTGTGTAAGGTCAGAGAGTGTTGGCTCAATGTAAAACCAAAGACGCTATGACCGAAACCTCTGTGCTTGAACACTTAAAACAAATTCAATCTACAGAACGATGACCCCATTGTCAAATTGCAGATTGAACACTTGGTGATTGATCTACAGATATCACTGATTGAACTGAAGGCAAAATTCCTAGTCCTGTAACTAAAACCTCTGTGTTTGAACACTTAAAACAAACTCAATCTACAGAACGATGACCCCATTGTCAAATTGCAGATTGAACACTCAGTGATTGATCCACAGACATGCAACTTCAGGCCGATAATTCACGAATTAACTGTAGATGCGAATTCATCAGTAATGGAAATGGCAAGCACAAACTTACATGATAGAAGTTTGCTCAAAAAATACAACGGTAGAAACTGTATTCGGATTAAATGACCGAGGTATCAGCGAATGAACTGCAGGATCAAAATATATCGCGATTAGAAATTCCTCTGTGTAGCGTCTACGGACTTGTGATCAGTGTAGACCAAAGACGCTGTTGACCGAATACCTCTGTGTTTGGAAACACTTAAACAAACTTAATCTACAGGACGATGACGCCCATTGTCAAATTGGCAGATTGAACACTTCAGCTGATTGTTCCATCAGACATCACTGCAGGCCCGATTAATACACGAATTAATCTGGCAGATCGAAATTCTCAAGTAATTGGAATTGCAAGCACAAAACTTGTACATGTAGAAGTCCACGATATACATATAACCCTCAGTGATTGCTCTACAGGTAGAACTGTTTAGGCCGAAATAATTACCAGGTATTCAGCGAATGAAGCTGCAAGGATCACAAATAATTCGTGATAGATTCCTCTGGGTAGGTTCTTACAGACTGATTCGTCAGTGTAGACCAAAGACGTATGACCGAAACCTACTGTGTTGAACACACTAAAACAAACTCAATCTACAGAACGATGACCCCATGCGTAAATTTGGGCAGATTGAACACTCAGTGATTGATCTACAGACATTCACTGATGGAACTGAAGGCAAAATTCCTAGTCGATAACTCAGTATTCGATAACAATACCGAAACCGTGAACTACGGCGAGTGAACTACACTGGAGAATCAGGGCCAAAAAGACGAAATAGACCGTTGCGTCAAAAATTTTCAGACCCAATCTCACTAATTGAACCACGTAGCATAACCATCTGTGCTAACGTTTAGGTGGTGACGAAAGTATCAGCCGAATGAACAACTGAAATGAAAATCCCTAGGGTTTGCAATTCAGGTCGAAAACCGCCAAGTAAATGTAAATGCACACAAGCCGAAGTCTCAGAGATTCAAATGGATTTACACGAAGAATCATGCGCAAAATCTATCAGTCTGAAAGACGAAGACTCCGTTTAATCAAATTGCAGACCGAACTCTCACTGATGAACCACTTAGAGCTGTAACATGTATGTTTGACCTGCCCAGCATTTGAAAACTTCAGTGACAAACTGCAGACCGAAAACCAATGATTGATCCCACAAGGGCCTAACCATCACTGATTGCATAAAAGATAAGAAATAGGCAAGTCAATAACTCCTCGAAAATGATGAAGAAATATCAGCGAATAAAGACTACACTGAAGGACTCAGGTCGAAATTTCAGTATGCGAGACGGAAGACTCCGTGATTAAATTGCAGACTGAACGCTGAGTGATTGAACACAGTGAAATTGCACTAGAAGTCGAACACTCTGGGTGAATTGAGATCACACGCCATTAGTTAAACCAAGACTCGTGGTTGGATCGCGGAAATTGTAGGATCTGAAGTTTCAGTGAATAACTTTGTCAATCCTTTTTCAAATGAACTGCCAGACGAAGCCTAAGTGATTGTACGAGTCTCAGTGATGAAGTTTTAGGGCCGAAGTGCGTGGACTGACCTTCAGTTCTATAATCTTTGTCTGCAATCCATGGCCTCAGTGATTGAACTAAAGAACACAGATACGGGGATTGGACTGCAGGCTACAAAATCATTTATTGAACTGCATTTTGAAACCTCATGATTGAACTGAACTCTGATTGAATATCGGACCGCACTATCAGTGATTGAACATTAGACTGAAGTCCTAGTGGTTGCACTTTAGGTCGAAACCTCAGAGATATGTACATCAAAGTCTCAGTAATTGAACTGTAAGCTGATGATTGTACTCAAGGCCGATCGTCGGTCTTCAGATTCTAGGAATGGCGCTTCAGTTCTACCGTTCTGTATGTATGAAACCTTCAGTTCATAACTCGCGAAGAAAGTTTCAGTAAAGCCTCGGGATTTAATTGCGAGTATTTCTGCATGCAATTCAAGAACTCTTCAGTGTTCAGTTTAAACATTAAACTTCGGATGTTAGTTCATTTTGCAAGGTTTCAGACTTGCAGTAAAATCATTAAGAATTGTCCGGAAGTTCATTTTTTTTTATTGACGTGATTTTCCGTCCGCAGTTCTTTCATTGAGTCTTCAGTGTGCCAGGTCAGTAACTCAAGTTTTCAGTTTTGCAGTCCAAAACGCTGTGGCTTCTAATTTGTGTGGAGTTCGTACTGATTTTTACTTTATTGCAAGTGTAGTCACTGGTGCATGATCATATCTAATAATATATATTAGGGATTTTTCAAGACTATTTGGTCTTGAGTTAAAATACGGTGAGGCTAAGCCAAAACTTTAGTTGACCGTTAAATAATGATATTTTGACCGCAGTTTATTCGCAGAGGTTTGGGTTTGCAAATCAGCCGTTAACCCTTTACTACCGAGTCCATTAGAAAGGACATTCGAAAAGACACCAAATTCTATTTTCCATTAGTTTCTTTATTTTTTCGATGTTATTTTAAAGCAGAGGCTTTAATCTAATAAGCTATAAATATTTCCTATGGGAAGCACTACAATACACTTTTTATAAACTTCTTTAACAATAAACAAAAAATACGAAAATTTGAATAATTTTTCTATACTGTATGCTTCTTAGTAAATGGACATTAATACAAAACAATTTAGCTGACTACTTCTACGTACTTTTTTGTATTTTTTTCTCACAATTGAGAAAGATGTATGTGCCATTTGGTCACAATTCACAGAATCAAGTTTCAGAACAAGCTCATATAGCTCTTGAAGTATTGAGGTAGTTTCTCCAAAATTACAATTTTTGTTCAACATGCTGTTAGTACAAGTAAAAACAGAAGAAACTTAAGTATTTAATATTAGGTTATTTCGGAAGTGAAAGGTTAGTTTGATCGGCATTTCATTCGTAGATACTAGTCTGCAGTTCAAACACTAAGGTTTCGTTCTGCAATTCAAACTCGAAGTCCGACCAGCAATCAACCACTGAGGTTTCGGTTTTTATTGCAACCACAGTTCAAGCACTGATGCTTCGGCCTGGAGATCACTTACAACATTTGGGCTTGTGGTTCAATCAATCCTCAGTGATTGACCTCCGTTCATAGAAGAAATT
>PGFW01047722.1:0-10835 GCA_003123925.1 Haematobia irritans | reverse complement strand
AGGCACAACTTTTAAAAGCACTTTCCAAAAGATGTGCTCCCAGAAAATTGATTGATCTAGATTTATTACACTAAAGAATGCCTTTCTTTTTATTATATTGTCAATATATATTCTATAACTATTTGTAACTTCCTATTTTTTTTCTGGTATGTTTTTATCAATAAGGGTGCAATTTTTTTTTTTCGTTTTGTTTCAAAAAGGTTAAAAACAGAGTAAGGCTTTTAATATAGCGGTATGAAATAAAATATTAATCATTTCGACAGAATAATAATTGTTCTCGAAATAATAATAAATTCAAAGTCCATTCATAGCGAGAAATATTGCGTACATTTTATCCAAATATTAGTTTCAAGTTACAATAACGTTTTTACGGACAAGCGTGTTAAGAATGCACAATGTAAAAATCAGTTTTTTAAAAAAAAATTATAACACAATGATTTATTTGTCAAACATATTCGAACAAAATTATTTAGATTCACATCCAAGAACACTGAATTGTGATTTATCAGAGTAAGAAAGTGATACAAATCAGTGCAACGGCTGTTGAAATGGTGGACATCCGTCTGTACCTATGACAAGCCGATTGTTAAACATTTCATCACTTTCTGCGCCAATTGTTTACACTGACTTCCGGGTCCAAAGAGAAATTTTCACTACTTTTTTGGCGACGCTTTTTTTACATTGGGTATAGGTGTTTCCCAGCAGATAGAATAAAAAGAGCATCGCCAAAAAATACCAACTGTAGTCGAACATGTCTTCTTGGATCCGGCCAGGTAGATATAGGGTGCAAAATTGATGCCAGAAGCTGATGAAATTAACATGGGCTTGTCATAGTAGTGGAACTCGGTATGTCCCAACCCAATATTTTGAACCAGCCGGCCGCACTGAATTTTGCGCTCACTTCCTTGACTCTGTGAATCAAATTCAGTGTTTTGACGATTGTGAATTAAGAATTTTGTGGAGGTATTTGACAAGATAAATAATTGTTTAATTATTTTATGATTTTTAATTCAGTTAGAAACGCTTGTCGTGGAAACGTTTTGTCTATCTAAATATTTTTTCAAGAGATTTCGCAATTTCTTTGTCTGGTTAGGTAATTAGGACTCTTACTATCGGATTCTATTTCTATTCGGTGATAGATTTTTTGCAATGTACACTCTGTGTAACCCATTTTTAATTTTCCATTTCTTAGAAGTGTTAATGTTTTTGTAAACCTTTCAAAATAAAAGGATACTCATTTCTCAATTAAAAATATATGAAAAGCGGAGTTCAGAGATTAAAGAAATGAGCTCAAGGATGGAAGACTCTCCCCTGTACCATGTTTTAAAATATCAAGTAATCAAATGCTTTGCGCCGAGGAGAGATTGTTTGGAGTTCGCCTTCGTTTAAAGTTAGATCGTGGCGCTTGGGATCAGACGTTAACGACTTTCTAGAATTTATTTGCCATGGGTTTGTTGAGATAACACATATACCAGCTGATTAGTGTACGATCTTAGGCCATAATGGAACCACATTGTGACCCAGTAATGGGTCTCGTGTGATCAAGCCCTATCACGCGTCTGACGCACCACGTTACTAAGACAATATGCATAGAAGGAGACCACAACGGTCGCAGATACAGTCGTGGTCTAAAAGAGCAAAAATACTCCCATTGAAGGGCGGACGGTGTATGTTCACTACGTGAACACCCACAGATATGAATTGCTCTCTCTCCTATGTTGAGGATGGTTTTGAATATAGTCTTATCGCATTAAGTGGACCAAGAGAATGACACCACCAGAACGTGACCAATTAGTATTTACCGACACCCGATCTCCAGGATGTTGAGAAGCGACTTCTCTCCATACCGTATATTGCTACGTCCACTACGCAGTAAACTGAGGGAAGAATTTAGTAAAGAATGGAGATTAGTTCCAGGAAGATGGCCCACACGGAGAATTTAGATACTGACGCCTTAGTCGACGACGACGAGGTTGAAATAAAGCAATGAAACACAGTTAAGAATACTTCGGAAAATGAGCAACGATTATGCTGCAACAAAAAATATAATAACCAGGATGCATCAAAATGAATCTTGTGAGATTAGTTGAACTGCTTGGCGCAATCGGTGCAATATCTAAGGAAGTTGGAAGAGGAAAGAAAGAGAAACCCAACATACCCGAAGATGGATACATCAGTGATCTTACGGCTAGATACTTCAATTAGCCAAACTCCCAAAAGCAAGGGAGAGCGCAGAGGCCAGCGAGACAAACCAGGAAAGAGGAAAGTCGACACCCTGATTTCTACCGAGAGCGCAACGTGATGTGGACAAAAGGTTTTTTTTTAGCTCCGGTAAGAAGTCAGAAAGAGGAGATAGGTCAAAAGGGGAATACCACGTTAAAACGCATAGAATAAAAGACCAGACGCCGCCCAGCAATATTTATACAACCCCATGGATGGACAAAGTTAGTGATCTACAGACGACATACAAAGTTGGGCGACCGGATATACCAAAGCCAATGAAATACTCAACGATCAAGATACAGAGTCGATTAAGCGTCCCTGCGAGGATTCTTTCCAAAAACTGTTCGCGCAAAGAACAGAAAAAAAATTGAATTATATAAGCAAATCTGAGATTATCAGAGAGAACGGTCTAGTAGTAATCGGAAAAGATGACAGGCATGTGATAGGGCAAACAAAAGAAATTATAGTAAAGATGCCCTCAAAAATGGAGTCTCTGAGATTGAGAAATATTGTAATGCCCTGACTTGCCATGGCAAATTGGACAAATATCGACAAGAAGTTGGATAAGATCC
Source organism: Haematobia irritans (assembly GCA_003123925.1). NCBI lineage: Eukaryota > Metazoa > Arthropoda > Insecta > Diptera > Muscidae > Haematobia > Haematobia irritans. The sequence goes on along the minus strand of PGFW01047722.1, from coordinate 8,040 downwards.
GCGCAAAGAGTAAGAAACGAGAAAACCATACATATACGAAGAGGGATCAATCAGGATCTTACCCAGCCTTATGCAACCACTCCCAAAACCAAAAGATGTGGGACGCCCGACCCGCTACACAGATGATCGAGGACATAAACCAGCGAAAGAAGACAAAGCCACTTGGCTTCTACAGATGCACAACAAGCAGCAGGTTTTTTTCTCTGAAGCACATAAGTAGGCAGGAAGTGCGTAAAGGGGAAAACTCCAACCGTTTAAAACGGGTGGAACTATAAAGGAATCGATATACCTGATGCGCTAAGGTCATAGCCCTCAGATAAACCGTTCCCAATTCGCCCACGAAACAGAATTTTGGAGTTAATATATCAACCCCTACGTGACGGTGCTCCAGTCAATCGTCTCATGGCCCGAATTGTAGATTTTGAGGAGTTTATTAAAAGAGGGCCGAAAGAAACATATTTAACTCAATGGAAGTTGAAATGGGTTGACGACCGTCTAGCCTGTAACGCAAACTCTATACTAATTCTGATCAAAGAGCCTTGTAAACCTCAGGATCATATTATTCTGTTAGGATCAGTGAAAAGGCCGTTGAACAGAACTCACACAATATTAAAACAACAGAAGATAAACTCACATAAATACACGAATGTGGTATGGTATAAATAACAAATATAATGTAATCAACAGTCAATGGTAATGTTTGTAAGATCGTCCCTGGTGACTCGCTTAATGTTTACAGAATACATACCTCACCCACCTTTTTTTGGATTGGAAGTTCAAAATTTATAGTTTCTCTTAATGACACAATCGTTTCAAGATGGGGACTAGCCGATACGAAGGGTTTTGATTGAGAGATATATCTCCCAAGCCAGGGAGCGAAGGATATCACACCCGCATAGTTAGCAGCTCTTCTCTCTCGACGATTTAAAAAGTTAAGCCTGGTATGTAATGGCTAAGTAATTTAAACCCTATGACCCGCATTCATTCGGGATTGTAATGTAAGTGAAAACCATTTAGTTTAGTGCTACCAATTCGGAAGTTTTATAAGAGAAACTTCCAAGTAATATTAACATTGTCTTTTGTTCGATTTAAGTGTGGAAAAGATAGATTGATGAAATTCCGCTGCTTTGAGATTTGAAAATTCGCGGACAAAGTGCTGGCGTAGATTTTCACTCTCCCTATCGTATCTTAAGAAGTTGTATGCATTTATTACGCAATCGCATGGAGGGTAGTAAAGTCTGGAAATTTTGACATTAGTTTCAAGCAATTTTCTGGAGAGTGATGATCAATACGGCGGCTTCTATTACCCTCATACCATATTGAAATATGGGAAGTCCTCTTGGACCACAATGGACCGATAAAACTGTAGGACAGGCAAATGTGGCTACAGAACTCCGTTGATTGTCTAGAAGCCCAAGAGGAGTAAAATCGGTATATTACTTGTTTTTTTTTTTAATAATTTCATGATGAAGTATGAGAGACTCACGGACTCTTTACTATGGGGGTACTATCAAAACAATGGACCTGGTAATTGACTACCATTTATTATCGAATCTAGTGAACGTATCACACGTCCATTCTTTTAAGTTTATTTGGTTCCCTGTCTATAAATCCTACAATTATGTGGTAGTACCGTGTAGATGTTGCAAATGTTCAGGCGGTATAAAATTTGGTAGACCAATATTTAAAAAAAAACTAATCGCGAACTTCTATAGACCAAAGCCCCCAAAAGAAGATGAATTAAATTTGAACGCGCCCGGTTCTAATCAGGAATGGATCTAATTAGTCTGGGTCTAATATCCATTATGGGGGCTATTAATTCAAACCCCAGAGTGGACGATATCACCTAGTTTGTTCGGGCGACATCCATAAATTTGAAGGATGTACTCGCTGTAGGAATGACCTCGCTAAGATTTCTCTCTTTAATTATTTCAGGCAGAGAATTAAGTGATAAGTGGCAGTCCATTACTTATGGGTATTAATAAAAGCTAATTTGGGATTCTAGGGCCATAAGTGAAAACCCTCAAAGAATTGTAAGAATACGTAAACGAGTTAAGCAGAGAGAAGATCTCTGGTCTACGTTATGTACTACGATGTGGGGCTATGATCATGAACTAGGACCGTACTCACCATTTCGGGTTAAACGTGCATACATGTACCTCTGGATATCAAAAAAGGAGTAATTGTGAATATGGTAAAAAACTACGCGATGTCTAGCAAGCCAAGAAGGTAATAATCGGGGGAAATAAAACGACCATTGGAAAGTAGCTAAAGGTGCATTGACACTTCCCTTTGTCATCTTCCTATACATATGTTTTTTTTGTTAGAAGATAAGCTACTGAATTAGAATTTTAGTTAAAATATGATTGGTTTTTTTTTTTTTTTTTGTTTTTGTGTAGTTTTTATCATTTGGCACTTGTTATGATGGACAAGAAGATAAGAGAAAATTACATGACGATTCCCTTTAGATGATGAATTCAAGTTGATAGTATGATACCCTATATAATGAGTTAATACGTAAACATCCATATATAAAATAATTAATTAGTTTGAGATTCAGCGTTCGTAATAATGGGAGGGCATAAGTGTCCGAAGAACATAGACCGGTGACTCACCGATTTCGTCACACGTCTTTTAAGTCGTAGTAGAGTCTATTACCATTACGGAAAAGTTACCTCATAAGATATTTTTGCTGCGTTAGATTTGTTAAGGAAAATTATATTATGTGCATAAAAGATGTACTAAAATGTCACAAAAAGGAACGCTAAAAAAATTACGGATATCTTTAGAAAGACCAAGAGTAGTTAGTAGACAAGATCGGGCCCGGACCTCGCAAAAAGAAAAATAATACGTGTTGGTCCTATTATGGGGGTTATATTCCAAAACATTTTTATTTTATTATTGTTTTGGACATTTTAGATTTACTCAATTAATGTTATTGAGAGCACGAGCACAACCTACGTTTATGTTTATAACCCGTTAAGGAAATACCTCATAGATTATTCCAAGTTTCGGTAGAATTGTGGATCTTTATTAAAAAGACTACAAACGGGCGCTACTGTAGTACAAGTGCCTTAAGAAAGAGTTCAGAATCAGGGGAAATCGGGCCAGTATGGGCGCGGTGATGATAGCCAAACAACGTGGATGACCCCGTATATACCGCAGCCACCAGGGTTGACATCTATTCCCTTCGACGGTCTCACACTTTTCTAAATAATTGGTTCTCGCTTAAAAACTCACCCATTCATTAAGATTTTTTCGCTGGATTTTCAGTGGGCAATTAATAAAAACTACAGTTTTTATAATCCCAAGGACCCCAATCGGGAAATTTTAGACAAGAAAAACTGCCAAACAAAAAATTTTATTTGTCTAACAGAGTTTGTATTTCTATACAAAAATGTTGTTTGTCAAAATTTTATTTCTATGGAGGTTGTATATGGGAGCTATATTTAAACTTGGACCAATATAGCCATCTGTCGAACGTTGACTTGCTGCAAACAAAAGACGAAAGCTGGTGCAAGAATTTTGGAAGGAGAACATTTTGAGTCAATAAGATTTCGCCATTATTTGGAATGGCATGTTCTATTGTTAGAGCAGTTGATATACAAACAGAATTTCAGGACAGGTGTACGAACATTTGCTCAAAATTTTGATTTTATTTGATAAAATTTTTTATTATTGTCTTTTTAGCATTTCTGCAACATTTTTTCTTTATAGAAAAAGCTTGTGTTAAAAATATTTATTGCTTATAGAAGAAAAAGCTTTGTCAGAATTTAATTTCTATAGAAAATTTTTTGTCAAACTTCTAATTGTCTATAGAAAATTTTTGTCAGAATTTTTTGCCTGGTAATTCAAGAATTATATATATCTGTTCACTATAGTTCGGAAATTCTTTATATTTCTTCACGATTGTGTACAAAACGCGAGAATTTTTTGAATGACAAAGCTCTCTATGTATAACCAGCCACCGTTCATTTCTATTGTATCTTCTAGTTGGGTATAATAATTTAAACCAACTTTTAAAACAAAGATTATATAAAAATCTCAAATTTAAATAAACTTATTGGATAACTCGTTTGCGCCTCTCCTATTCAATTTTTCTTTATTCACCCCAGTTTTTTTAGACCAAAATTTATTCTTTGTGAAACAAACACAGCTTGAAATTCATAGCAATATGACAAATATTAATTCAGAATACACCGAAAAAGTACTAAGACACTCAGACAATAACAAACTCTAAGGAATGGAACAAAACGATTGAATTACTTTTTCTCCCCCTCCATGAGGGGAAGAGTATTTTTCATAACAAAGATGGGCGCGATGGTATGCGTTTCTCATCATCATTATCATCACTATCCACCGTTACGATTCTGGTTATATGGGCAAGAGAACAAAATTATTGCAGTAGTTTAGTCACATGCACCTGTATACTCCTCATGATAGATGGTTGTGCATGTATATAGCACGATGTATACGATCAAGTGGATTCTTATTCTCCTTCTTTCTGTTTCTTCATAAGAAGGGTGCATGGTATTGCTATATGTTTATTTACACTGAATATAGTGTAGAAAATTAGAATCACCTTATAAGAAAGGAACACATGTTTTATGTAGCTCTTTCATGTTCGATCCAAATTATGTGTAATACTACTCGCTGTTTGACTTGTTTTGATTCATGGAAGATTGTAGTGTTCGTTTAAGATTTTCATTGCACCCGGATGACATGTATTGATTGAACGAGTCTGTGTGCTGCTGTAGTTAGCTAGATAGACCCCAAAAGTGTTGCAGAATTTGGAAAAATTTCGTATGGACCCCGAGTCTCAAAAAGAAAAGTTTCACAAATTGTATGCTCTTGTGTTAATTGTCTATATTTATAGCATTACTCTCGCCCAAAGTGATCTCTAGATACCTGAGAGTGGTGATAGTAGAATGCGTGGGGAAATGAGTTGTTCTTTTACAGCTTGAAGTCAGGAACAGTGACAGCACTCTTGAATTGAACATAATGCAAATAACGCAGGCGCTATCTAAATGGCAAATGTTATGTGATGTATTGCATACCTATATACCATAACATAGCAGGTGTCGAAAATGTTTTATTTCTACAGAAAATTTGTGTGGCTCAACGTGATTCACACGCAATCACATCAGTTATATTGTATTGAGCTTATTTCGCTATGTGTGTATATATGGATACACATACAAATACCATTGGCATTCATGCCCAATGTTTTGATGCGCGAGGCGAATCCATAGGCAATGATGTTCCGCCACCGATATAATTCTGTCGACTCATTGTGTGACGCGTGAGTCTGATTATGGAGGCTCAGTAGCAGGATAAAGTAGGCTATTTATAGCAGATGTACAATTTTGCTCCGCTTCTTCGATGAAAATGAGTCGGCTCCATTGTTGGGTTTTTTTAAATGTATGAGTTTGTGTATACGTGAATAGCACATTTTCTTAAACACTTAATCATTTTGAGTGGTTCTTTTAACTTTTTCTTCGGTTGTAGATCGAGGATTTTTAAAGTGATCGGTGTTTTTTTTTGTTATTTGCTATCAGAATATATTTTGTTATACCGTCAAAAATTATATTTCTAAAAGAAAAGATTTTGTCAAATTTTTGATTTTATAGAAAATTTGGTGGTCATTTAGTGTGTATATTGCCCGCCATTGAAATGGCGGGATATAGTAGGTTTTGTCCATGTCAGTTTGTGATTATCACGGATAGTCGGATTGTGCGATATTTGTCAGATAACCATAATTTCATGCACAGACAACGATAATAGCATTTTTTATTCCTCAAACTCCTAATATGTTTCCAATATTCTAGTCTTGACCTTTTTTTGTGAAACCATTCGGTACAACAGCCTTTTTTAGTTTCACACTCAGTATGGCAAAATTTTTTGTCTTCTGAAAATTCTTCAAAAATTTGTTATTTCATGTGATAGACAGAAAACTGAATTGTAGAAGTGAAGAAATTGTTGTAATGGTTCTATAATGGAAAGACTTTTGGCAAAAATTATATTGCTAAATGAAACGAATTTGTGAAGACATCTTGTAATTTTGTTATGAGAAGAATTTTGTGCGGGGGGGGTCCCGAAATTTTATTTTCTATAGAAAGGGATTTTGTTGTCAGAAATTTTACTTCTATAAGAAAATATTTGTCAAAATTTGTATTTACCATAGGACGAAACTATTTGCGTCAAATTTGCTTTCTATGGAAAGATTTTATACAAATTGCTGTATTGGTGTTCTGATGCGAAATTTTTGGTCAAGAATATTTCGTATGTGGTTAAATTTGATCTAAAATTTTATTTCTGTAGAAATTTGCCGGGTCAAATTTCGTATTCTATGGAAAAATTTTTGTAAAGAATTTGAATTCTATAGAAAATTTTGTGGCAGAAATTTTATTATTTCTGTAGGGGGGAGAAAATTTTATCAAAATGTTATTGTTTATAGAATGATTTTTGTGAAAAATCTTATTTTTATAGAAAATTTGTTAATGAATTTGAATTATTTATATAAGACATTTGTTAAATTTCATATTCTGTTAATAGAAATATGTTTTTGTCAAAAATTTTATTTGCTTATAGAAAATGATGTCGAAATTTTATTTCTATAGAAAATCTTTGTGCAAATTATTTCTACGTAGAATTGTAATTTGGTTCCTAAGAATCTTAATGTCGAATTTATTTCTACATAGAAAATTTTGTAGAAATTTAGGTTTCTATGCAGTAAGTGTAATAAATAGATCAATTTTGGGGTCAAAATTATATTTCTAAAGGAAATTTCTTGTCAAGATTATGTTTTCTAAAGGAAAATTTTTCAAAAGTTTATTTCTTACAAAATTTTGTTAGAATAATTATCTGGGTAATGTAATTTCAACTTAAAGGAAACGTATTTAGCAAAATGAATTCATTCTCCACACGCGCCAGATCGTATACTTAAAGGCTTGATGAAAATTCAAATTAGCTGTCAAAATTTTAATTGACGTACCAGCTGAAGAAAGAGTTAAATATCCTGTGTGGTATAGTCAGGCTTGTGTAGATTTCAAAATTTGTATTGTTCTGTTATATATCTATTGGACTTCCTTTTTTTTCTATTCCGAAGTGATAATGATAACTGTAAATGTTCCTCAATCCTAAATGTCCATTTTTCTTCTGCCTATTATGATAACTATATACGCATATCCTTCAGCGCTTTAATCACACTGGACGGGAGAACGATTAAGATAAGACAAGTAGTGGTGAAAAATGGTCGAATTTGCGTGTAACAAGGAAATATATAATTTCTTATTGTATAAGAAAGATTTTTTTGGTCAAACATTTATATTTCTAGCAGGAAAATTTTGTCAAATGTTCATTTTTTACAGAAAATTTTGTCAACATTTTATTTTTAGAGAGAAGAATTTCGGGTCAAAAATTTTATTTCTATGGGCGAATTTTTGTTGCAAAAATTTTATTTCCTCGTAATTGTTTAGATTTATATTTGTTTTCATTAATTAAACTTTATAGTACCCTCAGAACTCAACGTAAAATAGCCGGCAAAATGATTGATTCAGTCTGGCCCCGCAAATGCTATATTTAAAATTGTTAAAACTTTTGTCATATGATTCCGTTTGATTGTAACACGATCTGTGGAAGATATATGATTTCGCTCAGCTTAATTGAGGACCTTACTGCTTGCATAGGGACCCACGGAGTCACTGTTAAAGGCAAATACTCCAAAGGGCGACTGTATTATCGGACACAGATAAATGCTCCAAGTTGGGGTTGATATCGCATTAATGACCAAGAAATGACAAAGAAGTGAATGATTCCGCGAGGCTCTCCATACTATAGCTCTCCAAAACAGGAGAATTTAGTAAAAATGAGATTATCAGAAGAGGACGGTCTAGCGGAATACCAATCAGTACTTCGGAAAATGAAAGCAACGATATGCAAACAAAAAAATATTAATAAAGATGCTCAAAATGGAATCTGTGAGATTGTTGAACTGCTTGCGGCAATCGGCAAATATCTAAGAAGTTGGAAGAGAAGAGA
>PGFW01047687.1:17098-32459 GCA_003123925.1 Haematobia irritans | reverse complement strand
TCCAATATACAATTGCATTATATCGATTTGCAGATTGGAACTTTTGTATGTATGTGTAAATCACACAAAACATAAAAAAAACATCAGGGCCTCGACTTTGAAAACTTTAAAACCAAATTTGAAGTATTATTTTGTCACAGTGAAGATTTATATTCCTGTTTTCGTATATGTTAGATACATTCCAGACTTGTTCTTCTGTCAAGTGGCTTTTAAAGCTATTATAGTACGGGGAGCCACCCGTGGTGCAATTCGTTAGCATGCCCGCCTTTGCATACACAAGGTGTGGTTTCGATTCCTGCTTCGACCGAACACCAAAAAAGGTTTTTCAGCGCCGCTGGATTATCCCACCTCACGTAATGTTGGTGACATTTCAAAACTTCCCTCTAAGTGCGCTTTCATAGCAATGTGGAACGCCGTCTGGCTCGGCTATTAAAAAGGGAGGTCCCTTATCATAGAGCTTAACATGGAAATCGGGAGCAACTCAGTGATAAGAGAGAAGTTCACCCAATGTGGCTATCACAATGACTGAATAGTCTTAAAGTGAGCCCTGATTACATCGGGCTGCCACTAGCCTAACCTAAAAAACCTGTTCTATCTGTAATCTTAAGCTCGATACGTTCTTAAAATTGAAAAAGGCTGCTATTTGAAGGCATTGGAACGTTTTTCTCACGAAATAACCATACTTTGTCAATGGGCCTGCCCATATGTATAGCGAATATTTCTAGTGCTTAAATCTGGTAAATAAACCCAGATGAGTTTTTGTTTTGCGTCTTAGAAAATTGCCTCCACCTACATAAAATAAAATTTGGAGGAATGATAATTTATATTTTTTTACTTTTAATTTCTCATTACAACTGAACTATAGCCCATCTAGTAATTTTACAATATCAATTTTAAAAGCCTACACTCTAATATTTAACATTAGAAAGCGATATTTAGTTAGAAGTAATCCAAGTAATTATACACTATATATTTAAATATTTTTGTTAATCGAAACTAAGGTCCATTTGATATGAGTTTGTTCCTATTGTAAATATATAAGACAGACAAGAACGAGATATTGTTCTTAAATGAGACAGATTCTAGAATCCGTTTCCACTTGATATATAGAATCTTCGATAATCCACAACTTCTAATAATCCACTTTAACAGGACTTCATTTGGCACATAAAAAATAAATTTTCAAATCTCGAAAAATTTTGGATTTAGAGCGTAATCATGTAGAGCCTACTTATGTTAGTTTTTTTTTCTTTTTTGCTGATGGGGAGAGTTGGTAAGTTAGTAAGTAGAGCTTATTCCAAAAGCATTTTGCGATCGTTTAAATTGTCTACTTAGCTAATCTTACCAGTTATCTTCACTGCGAGAACTTTGAAGGATATCCCCACAAATCCTCAGCCACACTATTTACTACATGGACGGCCAGAAGTGCGGCAGGGCAGCGCTGGAATATCAGCTGTCGATTGGCGAATGAATTCCGACCACAAATTACCCAGATTCTTTGGGGTCACATTTCGACAGACCTTTCAGGTCGTCTGCATGCCACTGCCAATTTGTAATAAGCTCCGTGGTTAGAAACAAGGGTCCTTCAAGTTCAGCTTTGCCGGCAGCTACTTGGGGTGCGCGCGACAAAGAAAACCTTGTTGCTATCTTATAGGCAATTGGCGTCAGCTGGTAAACTATGCACAGCGCCAGTGTTGGACACCGCGGACTAGTTGATACGCAGTGGAATAGACATACAACACTGTCACGAACGCTGCCCTTAGAACTGTGACTGGGTGCTCGCAGCCACACCCATGGATCACCTTTATGTGGAGACAAAGATCATCCCTTGCTCGCGAAGACACAACTACATTGTTGTCAAAGCGTATCTCCCTGGGTTGTTATGCGCAGTAATTTCATCAAACACCATCCTTCATGGATGCATTTAAACCACCATCCAGGAACTTAAGGGTAGATATACAATAATCTAGAGCGCGAGATCCAGCTTACAAAGAGAGAACCTCTAAGATCAAGCAGCCCGTATCCAGCAGTTTTGAACAGATTCATGAGGATACTGTAGGCTGAAGCGGTGAGAAGCTACAAGGTTAATCCTGTTTCGGAGTCGTCCACGCCGCATAGCCACCGGAGGCAAAAGACGCCCACGGCAGCTAGGTACGTTTAGCCCAGGTTAAGATCAGGCAAGTGCAGCCGCCTCAATTCCCTATTTGATCAGCTGATGATTACGCAGCGTAGCTGGACGTATGGTTCCAATTTGAACAAGGGCCACACGACACGCCGTCATCTTTTCTCTTGCCCAGCAAAACCAACCCGACTTACCGCCAGGTCACTCTGGACGCACCCACACCTTTAGTCGCAGAGCTTCCTCGATCCTTGGCCACAAGCTGAAGTACCAAGCGTTATTAACATAAAAATGGATGAAATTCACAATAAACTGTTTACACAAAACAAAACAACAAATAAATAGCATTTGTTGCTTTTCTATAATCTACTTAGCTCTCGATATTTCTCTAGAGAAGTACTAGTTGGAATTAAAATGAAATTTTGATTACATTATAATTTCCCGTCTCCTGTTAAAATGTATTTTTCGTAAGAGTTTCTCGAGTCACTTTTTTAAAGTTACGGGCTTCCTTCTGCTACCAGAAATATACATTGATTTTTCACAAATTTCTTATTTTAAAGTTTCCATTCAACTTTCAAGAATGTTTTTTACTTTTATCTTGACACATATTGACCATGGGTTCGACTCCTTACTCCAAAGCTAAAATATGAAGCTTACATGTTCCTTTGATATAGAAAAAACCAAAATCAATTTTCTTTTACTTTCAGTTACGAAACGAATCCTTTCATATAAGATAGGAACAATGGTCATAGGAATATCTTATTTTACAAACAATTGATTTCTAAGATTTCAAATTTTACAATGCCCACTATTGAAAAATGTTACAAATACTAAAATTTGTTCTTTTGTAAATGTTTATGGGCTTTCAAACTTTTTCTATTCCATTTTTTTCATTCTATGTTTTGAAATGTTACCGGGTCATTGTTGTTACTAAAGAATCACACAATTAATTCTATACTCAATTAGAAAACAATGATAGACAAATGTTCTGCTATTCATTCATACACTCGTGTGCCATTTTTTTTTTTTTTTTTGCTTTTTCATTTATCTGAGGTCAACTTTCGAACATCCTTCTTTTGATTATGATGAATGATTTATGTTTCATAAATACGCATTTTAGACGAATAGGTGTTCTTTGACAATTAAGAAATATTGCGATAGTTAAAGTCAACTTTTTTTGAACACTTATTGAAAATCTGAGTTTTTTTTAATTATCCATATTAAAAAACGATGATCACCCATGAAGTGGAAAAAAAAAAACAATAAATTTTAAGCTGTCATTGTTCTGTAAGAGGGGGTATTCAGCATCTTTCGCATTATCTGGTGGTAGCACTATAGGAGCTTATAACATAATATTAAATCGATAATCCAATATTTTTTTGAATAACTATTGATTCCTTAAAGTTGTATTGACATAAATGACCTACATGACATTCTCTACGCGTGAATCCCTTATCAAACTTACCTCAAAAACCTGTCATACTCTGCGGACCGTTATTGTTTAATCTTGGAACAATACTGTTTATTAAAACCCCTAATAGAGGGTGGCATTGTCGCATAATTAACTAAACAAAAGTAGCTGTCAAAGAAATGGACACTACAGATTTTCTAAATGAAAGCCTTACACGCTGACGGATAGACTACGAGGGGAAAAACAGTCATACAAATTTCAAACGATTCATTTTGTTTTTTTTTCAGAACTTATTAAAGCCAAAATTGAACTTAGTCAAACTAAATTTCTCTTTTTACGTAAATACACCATTTTTAAGCCGAAATAGAACAAAAACGGATACAGGTGTAAAATGTATCCGACTTTTGGGCAGGAAGAAATTATAGGATCCTTTTTAACTTTTAGTAAATAATAAATTCCAACACCTTTCAAGCATCTAAATTTTTGCACATTATTCAAATTAATAAATTTATGGCGAGTTTGCTATTCCGGTCCGGATAGCACTGGAAAAAAATGATATTCGGGTGTCGAATTTTCATTATATTAATCAGAAAGTATGAACAGTCGACTAATGTGTGGGTGGGGGCCGCGCTATTACTCTACCGTAACCATTTTCATTTCATCTTATTTATCGTACAAAGTGATACAAAAGCTCAATTAAATAGACCTAAAAATCCTGAATCACAACAAAATTGTAATTTACAATATAAACTTCAACAATGGATATATATATATAAACAAAAAAAAAAACAAATAAAATCTTCACACAATGGTGTAGTAAATTAGAAATAACATAATAAAAATATTATAAATAGTAAGTATACTAAATGTTTACAATTATATTTAAGATCATAGTTAGATATCTCCTACTAATGCTCGTTGAAAAACTGGCTCCCAGCCACAAGAACTTGGCAAAATGTGTATTTAGAGTATATGGAACACCGTTGATAATGGCGTTAACAATGATTATATTCGTGGTAAAGAAAACTCCAAAAAACCTAGCTCTAACAAGTTATTTAATATGGAAAAATTGAAAACTGTGAAGCGTAAGGTAGTCATATTCCATTATACGAGCATCGCGGACAATTTAAGGGAACGTTCACATATAGATTGCGACATTACGAGGCAACATAATCTGTGCGATTGCGAGTCGATTTCTTTTGTCGAGAAAAACACGATTATAGAAAAAGCAACCTAGATCCAACAATGGATGGCCCTATAAAAGGAAGATCAGGGTTCCGCCAATGAAGTACACGTTGCCAACGAAGCATCCCAAAGTAATTTCAATAGCTTGGTCCGAAACGTTGGTCAAATCGACCCAAACTGACACAAAAACGTACTTACTCATATTTGGAATATATCCTTTTCCAGCTATGCATATTTCTCCCCAGTCGTACGGAAAAATCACTTCAATACAGTACGCGAAATATTCGCCATTAAGTAAACCAAATCCTGCAAGTTTCTCTGGACAAACAGGTAAGTTTACATGTTAGTACTGTAAAGCCTCGTAGGAATGAATACCTTCGAAACAAGTAATTCAATATTGGGCCCCGCAAACATTTAAGTTTTTCGGTCTAGAAAAACACCCAACATTTCATTCTCAGTCAACACCTGTAACTGGCGTACCTTTGTAAGTAACATTCAATTCTCCAACGGCTGTTCAAGTACTGGTCCAAAAGCAAGTATTTGAATTTCGAGACATTGACATCTAAGTATATTTGACTCAACCAAGAACGTCAACCATATCAAGTACACAGTCGAACACTTGTTTTGAAGGCTTGAGAAATACAACTATTATGCAAAAAAGTAGTAGTTCTATACGACAGTCTTCGAGTTTGTTTTCTGAACTGCTGATTTACGTCCAATTTCAATATTACTGCAATTTCTAAAATTGTTAGAGCATATTATTGAAAGGGCAGGATAACTTATGGCTACTTCTTTAATCCTTATTCATCTGGAGTCTCAATGTGCGTTCCGCAAGGTCTAAAATACTACGCATCTGACTCTTGTCACTGACGGATCATGTCCGCACAGATATTAACAATGGTTGCTCCGGCTCTCTTGTTTCTCTTGATTCTATCTTAAGGCACTTCGACTCGTGATTTTATGCTAGATTAGTTTGCCTAAACTTGGTGGCATTTGGATTTTCGTTATCGCGTGTAAGCTTATTTATTTCCATATTTGAGAAATTTAGGGAACAATTTGTTGCTATGAATGTGCAGAATCTAGCATTCTTCCACTTGCTTTCTGGGTTAATACCTCAGGGTCTCAGTCATTTGGGCCCAGCTCTTACTCTCATGCCTGTATGTTAATGATATCCACTGCTTACACTGATCTGGGTGTGTATGAACGTTCGTTTTTTCGCGGATGACGTTTTCTTTTTTGTTTAGCGGTTGTGGTTTCTACTGACGAACTTTGAGATTTGAAGATTAATGCGTGTTGGATCGTTTTTAGACATTAGGGCATTGATGAATGAATTTGTTTGTTAATGTGGCTAAGGACTAAAGCCTATGATGTTTTAGGTCGAATAGCGGGGCTCTCTCAATTACCAATTTGTTCCTTGGATATGACGCTTGAATTTGTTGATAGGCAGTTCGTTTGTTTGTTTGTTGTTACTTGACTCGGAGGCTCTTCGTTTTCCAATTCATATTGATGCTCTTCTGGGTAGGATTCTGGCTCTTACATTGCGTAAGGTTTTCTTCATCGAATTTATTTTTACCAACTAATGTCAGGACTTCAAATTGGGCCACTCGCCTCTTAATGTCTTCAAGGTATCTTTTATGGTCTTGAATGTTATCTCAGGCTTGCTCTGGACAACTTCTTTTGCGAAGTTAAGACGAACTGCTTGAATGTGATTGTGCGCTTTATCTTAGCAATGTTCGAAGGAGGCGATTTATTTCTGGCGTGCGTAAGGCGTTTTTTCTTGGTCTCTCTTTTCGCAATTTTGTTGACTATTCCGGAATCCTGATTTTTTATTTTATAGGTATATATTACTCTAGACCTGTATCTATTACGCTCTTCTTCTCCTTTTTTTTCGCGCCTCGTCGATGAATCACAGCTATTGTTCCCCGTATTAGGAGACAGTATTCTGTTGGCTAAATCTTCTTCAATGTGAGGGAATTATACGTTGTTGGAATGGGTTACCGCTTCAGCTGCGAATATTTTCACAGTGTAATAACTCTTTCGGTTTGAAACTGATGCAGTATATGGTTCGATCGTTGCCACATTGAAAACTACTCTTGGTCTAATTTGTAATATGTCTTACTTCGTGCGGACTAATATATTCTATTTTATTTTTTAAATTTTTAATACTGCTAATTTATAGTTAGGCTGTGGGAGCCGACAATTGAATTACTGTTACCAAAAAATTTAGTTTAGAGTGTCAAACAAAAGAAAACAATAATGTCATTTTGGTACTTGATTTTATTTAAATCATTTAAGTTAGATATTATTATAATTTTAATTAGTTATTTTTATTCACTTTAAGAATTTTTTGTATTGTATTCACGGTATTCTTGCTAAGTAACTATATATATTGGCCTATGACCAAGGCCTTTGTATTACTAATTGTTAAAATAATTTGAAATGAAATGAAACTGAAAATGAGAATGGAATGTTCATCCAGCATACAGAAAAGGAATACAGTACTTTGGAATGCAGCTACAAAGGTCATTTAAGATATAGAAAAAAGCACATGACCTATGGAACCTGCGCCCCTGGAGGAAAGCCACTACATTAATTTGTAAGTGCTAATTGGACCAAATTGGGAGCGGCCTGATAAGTACGAAAAATCCAATTTACAGGCATTCAGGACCAATAAAAACTTTTGGTCCTCAATTTAAAACCCCCCCCCCCCCCCCCCCCCCCCCCCCCCCCCCCCCCCCCCCCCCCCCCCCCCCCCCCCCCCCCCCCCCCCCCCCCATTCAGCTTAAAGTAAATCTACCACTGTCAAATGCTTTGGTTAAACTCAGGAGCAACAAGCACACACTTCTCACAGTATCAACAAACCCGCTTTATCGTCTCGGTCAAATCCAAGAGCAATGAGGAAGTAACCTAGACCTTGTCGAAAAACATTACTGAACAACTGCAAGCATCTGACGGTCGTCAACATATTCCTGCTATCTGTCTCTTTAAAATTAAATTGTTGCAGCAATCTTTTGGATAGAGCCTGGGGAGAATACTAATTGGTCTCATATCATTACATACAAGTCACATTCCTACTCTTCGGAATAGGGATAACCCGAGCTCTCTTCCCAGGCTGGTTGGGGAAACAGATGTTCATAAAGCATAGTGTTTAAATAGGTGGGAAATAGACATCGTAGAAATATTAAGCGGACAAATGTCTTTGATAAATTTCATGTCGGAATACCATCTACACCAAAGAGAGCCAGATTTAACACGGTCATTAGCCCTAGAATCAATGTCCTCCTCGAAAACACATCATAAGCGAAACAAGCGCGAATTTCAGAAACAATTCACTTCTCAAATCCGGTCTGTCATGAAACATTCCAGTTCGACCATAACGAAGAAATTATTGAGATTTATAGGCATCAAAGATACGCCATGCAAATCATCACACTTATATATACAACCTCCTTCACGGAGAAACTCTCCACATCTGTTGAGGTACCCATACCACTTAAAGTTTCTCCGTGTAGTAACGTCTACGCTCCCTACGAAGGTGGCTTCGCTTCGGTTCCTATATTTACGATAACCTGACCGATTTACGTCAGTCGCGGATGCCTTAGGATATTCCTTGTATGCAATGTCCCTGGAAGATCTTCGACATTAGGATATCCCTTTTTCTTCTTTAACCAAATCGTCCTGCACGACGAATCTTTCGCTTTCGAATTGAAAAATTACATATAACCTCTAGATATATTTCGCTATATAAGCCTGCAAACTTTGTCATGAAAACTTAGTCCACCCAGTTCCTGTGTCTCTGTACGGTGTCCTGTCCTGATTTCTCAAACGACTAACCTTTGACGTAATAAATTGTTTTAAATGTAGGGCTTTCTAATGTTTGTGCATAACACAAAATGTTTTCCGTTTCCACCAAACAAATATACAATTTTTACGTGTGTTCCTTATCAATTTTTCTCTACGATGATCTAATCTCCATATTTGACGTATTGTTTGCTGCGGCATATTTATACTATGAGCAGCCGGCAAATTACTGACGTTATTAAATCATATTAAGAGGGAATTGTCTATGTACGCCTTTATATTACCAATAATAGTTGTGGGAATTATAATAAACAATCTGAAAAATACTTAAACCAAAATTTGTACGTTTATTCTTCGTCGTATGGCATGATTAATATTCAATTTTGAAAAGAATTATGACTATTAGCGATTGAACTTAAATGACTCTGCCCCAGCAAACATTTTCGTTAGTTTCGTTTGATCGAGCCCCATAGTACTTTTGTGAAATATGGTTTTTAATTTTCGTTGACGAAGCTCTAAAGAATATTTATGTCCAATTTCTTTTTTTAGCTTTATGATAAGAAATCCTCTTGTTATGTCGATCCAACAAAGTATTACAGTGATTCCAATTCCAAAATGTATATAATTGTATTGTACGAAATATGCGTTAGGCTTAGTATAGGTGGCAGCCCGATGATATTCAGGCTCACTATAGACCTATTCAGCTTTCCGATTCACCTTAAGCTCAAATTGACAAGGGACCTCCTTTTTCTAGCTGAGTCGAACGCGTTCCACATTTGCATAAAACTACTTAGAGAAGCTTTGAACCCTCAGAAATGTCACCAGCTTGACTGAGGTGGGATAATTCCACCGCTGAAAAACTTTTTTGGGTCTCGCGTTTCGAAAGCAGGCAATCGAATCGGACCTTTGTATATCGAAAGGCGCGCATGCTCCACGGTGGCTCACTTATTAAGGAATATACAAATTATTGTTCCATTGAAGCGAAACAATATCGCTTAAAAATTATGTCTCGATGGACGAGTAAAAGAAAACATCATAGTTAGTGTGTTAGTTTTAGACGCCAGTTATTATGCGGCCGGTGAACATCCCAATCTGCATATAAAAATCTATTTTTCAATGATGAAAATTGTCCAAAATTGTCATATTAAAAATTTTAGAAATACCCAAATTCCGAATACGTCCACATTTAACCTTTTTTTAAATGAACAATCCACTCTTTCAAACTATAAAACCTTGATTTTTTTTAATACGAACAATATTTATTTACCACTCTTTTATATACTATTTTTTACATGTAAAAAGTCTTGATTTTAGTCTAAAATTCCAACATTTTTGTTTCGTTTACATTGCAGCTATCCCCTTATTAATATTCCACTACCCGGTACCATACCGACGAAAATCGTTTTACCTTTCGAAGGTAAATATCCACTATTTGGTGAAGGTGATCGTTCCAACTACTCTCTGGTTAAGAATATTTTCAATGTGAATAATGTCTCATATGAGCCTCATGTGCCGTGGTCTCAGAGTTTGCCATTTTTCTATGTACAACAAATAACGCTACGTTCCAGTGTGCTACCTTGGACAGATGACATGCAATTAATGGATGCATTTCGAGCACCTCTTTATGAAGTATTTAGGTTATTGGAAATTGTTCGAAATCATGAATCTTCGGAAAAGTAAGTAAACGATAATTGACCTTTTCTCACGTTTTAAGGATGGTAATTGTAGTGTTGTTTAGTATAGCATTATTAAATCACTTTCAATTGAAATGAAATGAATGTAATCTTTGACAATGGCTGGCTTTAGCAATAATAATGATTTCTTATTGTTCAATTTCATGCACATTCATCTATTTTCATACGATTCATTACTCGTAAACTATCTTTTTTAATGTTCTTTTCAATTTTTTTTCTATAGTCAACGCACTTTGGATAAGATCTGTTTACGTGTGGATAATGTCAAGCGTACACAAAATGAACAAATATTTCCGGAATATGATTGTTTAATGTTATCACCGGCTAATGTATGGGGCCAAAGCATACAAAATTTCACAAATGATGCAAATATTTTGAATACCATATTTCAATACCATGTAAGTACTTAAAAAAATTATTCCAAAAGTAGAAAAAAATATATAAAAAATAAGAGGTGGGTTTATTGGAAATTATCCGAAGTCCATAGGAGTATATTCTTATTTCAGAGGGGAACTTTCATCAGTGGGAATAAATACGGCTTTGAGTCTAGCTTTTCTCAAGGCCAATTTTCCATGACTGTCAAGTATTATATTGGAAAGAAGATCAGCGGAATTTGAATTTACTTGAAATCATACAAAAAGAGATTCTAGTGCATATAAAAAAAATCTTAAATTTAAAATTTAATAATAATTGCAGTAATACAGATTATAAATATTTTTCCATAATTTTTGAATACATATATAGAGAGACATTCAAAGCAAAAATATGTTTTCCTATAAAAATTTGCAGCATATTAATATTTTCGTCGTTATCGCTGATTCATTGTTAGAGATACCACACATTTCAGTTAGCAACAAAGATGATAGAGGAAACTTTAATACGAAAAAAATAGCAACAATGGATTTCCTTGAATTTTTTAAAAATGACTGCTAAGTTTTTTATTTCAAACACGCCTGTGGGCACAAATTGGGTCTTCCGCGCTCTTTTACTTCAAATGTTTTGAATCGACATCTTCTATGGTAGATTTCTTTAGCACACACGCTTTTAAACTCTAATCTCTTATTTGAAACTAAACAAATCGGTGATTATTTTATATTATCAAACCAAATAAAAATAATAAATAATAAAAATATTCTATGATTAACTGGGAACCACTTGTTTTTGTTTTTGGCTAAAAACCCAAAACATCGACCGTGACATTGAATTTTTAACCCACTAATGCTACAAATAAGCTTCTTGAGAATAAATAATTATAGGTCAAGATTTTAAATATCATTTTTAAAAAGTTTCGGATCCCTATATACGGTATCCGATTGTTCTCATTGTTAGAAGAAAAGATATTAAAATTTTCTGTAAGCACATTTTTAAGTACCTTGACAACGGAGTACAAAATAAAAATACTTTTTGTCAAGGGGAAATTGTCGTTTTAATTCTGAAACCCCTGAACTCTGCTAGAATATCGTGGCTGATTTTGCCGGCATATAACTTTACTAAGAAGTTTCGCATCTCAATATACAGTATACGTATGTTCTCATTGGCAGAAGGAAATATATTACAATTTACTGTAAGCAAATTTTCCAGTAGATCAAATTTATTAGACCTTGACAATGGAGTAAAATATAAAAATGCATTTGATCAGGGGAAATGGTCATTTTGTTTCTTAAACCTCTGAACCGCCTAAAATTGAAATAATATCTCAGACTACAACTACTGCAGCTGCTAGAATATCGAGGCTGATTTTGTCGGTGTATAATTTTACTGCAACCTCTGGACAAATGACTAATTGTTCATAAATCATATTTAAAAACTTGTGAATTTTTTTCGTTTATCATCGTATTAGTGTTAAAGAAAAGATAAATAAAATAAATTGAAAAAATGACAATGGCTTGCACTTCTTGTACGTAAGGGTCATATAATCAAAATATTAAAAACTTACTGCAGATATGGGTTTCCTCAGAATAGTTGTAGGTGTGCCCCATTATCATGACTCATTTACACTTTTTCTTTATCAGCTTTTTAGTAATTTCCAATAATACTAAAAGCAATGTTAGCTAAAAATATAAGACAAGATAGAATATTGATTGGTATCCCCTTATTAGACTATTGAATGAATTGCGGTTTTGTGTTTTGTATTAAATAGTTCGTAGTTCGTATTTTTATGGTAATCTATTCAAAATAGTAATAGGTGGGGACCATATGTCTGCTCTATACAATTGTGTAGCAACGGAATTTGGTGTTGCTAAAAAAGCATAACATTAATATAAAACCATATAATTTTATAGAGACCTACAAACGTTCGTCAGTCAATATTCATCTGCCCACGGTTCTACTTTCACACCTGGATTATTCAATATTTGTTTATTTTTCCCCCTGTTTAGGGCTTTTACGGGTCGTCATTTTTTTTTGTTTGTTTGTAGTTGTTGACTAACAATATTTCCTTTTGGATAACTATTCTAAACAAAAATGTAAATATACGGTCGATTTGTTATTATTGTTGGTATTAATAGGGTTTTGTTTTTGCGTTCATTTGAAAATTTGCAAACATCGACTAACCGATCTACAATGAATTTATTTGCATTGCCATAGAAGTGATGATGCTGCCACTATGTCTTTCAGTTGTATGCTCAATATGATCACAATGATGTGGATATGTTATTGTTGTTGGTATAAAATCGTTTAATTTCTATTCTTGACCAAGAAACACAGCAAAAAAAAAAACAAATATTTGCATTAGAGAAACACGTCAATATGTGTGAAAATGTATATTCTTTAATTCATACATATGTGTGTACATATATACGAATTTTTTTGCATAAAACTTTTTGTTTATTTTTTTTTTCTAAATTATGCCTATTATTGTTCAAACACTCAAAGTAGCCTGAAAACGTTATTTTTTTATAAGTAATTATACCCTACTCCCCTATTGTGGAAAAATTGTATTATCAGTTAGTTCATATAATTGAAACACTTACATAGAAATGAAATAAACCCATGGTAAATGGTAGCTCTATCAGTATTAAATCCATATGGCTCTTTGGATAGTCCTAATCTTCAAAAGATTCGTTTAGGGACAGAAAGGAAATTCTCGTTAATAAAATGAATTAAAATGAATTTGTGGACACTGGCCCAGAAAAATCAACCATCAAGGCTTGGTGTGGAAAGTTTAGACTTGAATTAAATATTAGATCCTCTAGACTTAATATTGTCCAAACACAATGTTGATTCAAATCAGTGTTTAGAGATGATCTCAGCTTAGGGATCGATAGTTATCAAACATGGCTCCATAATTTTACTCAGATCCCGATCCAATGGGTAGAGAAAACTAACAATCAACTGGATAGGCTTTTCTATCTCCATGCTACAAGGCTGATTTCGAAGATTTAATATTGTCTTGGTTAAAACAAATTCATACCTAATTATTGCTATTCATTATTATCATTTCAGAATTTACAAAAATCTAAGGTATCGACTGCAGAAATGTTATTTGGTCTCCCTATGCAAGATACTGGATTTAAACGATATCCCCTCAGAGCACGCTCACGCATTATACAATTTGCTCTAACGCTCATACTCAAACAAAACGATCGCGAGTACATTGAAACGTTAAAGCAAAAACTTCTTGAATATTATCCACCACCGCAGATAGGTGGAAATGCAGGAGCATCACAACAACCGGTACAAGAAAAGACATCCATCACATACATATTCTATCCAGGAGAGTTTAAATTGTGGGAATTTCTACCGCTCTCCATTGCATTTGTATTGCTCTTTACGTATGTGTACTTTTCGGTGCGCAAAATTGATGTTATACGTTCGCGCTTCCTGTTGGCCTTGTGTGCGGCAATTACCATTTTGGGAAGCCTGGTGATGTCATTGGGCCTATGTTTCTTCTTTGGCCTAACCATAAGTCTACAGTCAAAAGATATCTTTCCATATTTGGTTATACTCTTGGGTTTGGAAAATTGTTTGGTAATTACACGTAGCGTTGTTTCAACGGACGTGTATAAGACATTTGATGTGAAAATAAGGGTGGCGCAAGCCCTGAGCAAAGAAGGCTGGCATATTTCAAAAACTCTGCTTACCGAAATTACAATATTAACCATAGGCTTGGCCACATTTGTTCCTGTTATCCAAGAGTTTTGCGTGTTTGCCATAGTCGGTTTGCTATCCGATTATATGTTACAAATGTTGTTATTTTCCACCATTTTGGCAATGAATATCAAAAGGCCAGAGTACTCAACTGAAGCGAAACATTTGCCCAAAATGATGTTGGCGTTTACTGGAAATTCTGCTGGCAACTCTAACCATAGCCCTGGACTTGCTGGTAACGGACGCCCTGATTTTAGATTTTTCGGTAATTCTGCAACATCAGCAAACAATGTGGGAAGTTTTTCTCCAACGCCATTTGGAGCAGGTATTTTCCATCGTTCCCAGTCGCATCCAAAATTGGCTTTCGGTGATTTTGGTGTCCCCAATGGGCAAGATATCAAGAGATCGTCTATTGCCCTAAGTCCCAATAATAGCCCAGATATACCAAAACGATTGAAGATTGTGAATTTTTGGGCCCGAACACGTTTCTTTCAACGTGCTTTTATGGTATGGATGAGTGTTTGGATATGTTCCATTGTATACAACTCGGGATATTTAGAGAACTTATTTGTTGTGGATAATAATCGAACTGCGGGTCTTGGAAACTATGAAATTCAACGTAATTGGATGGCTGGTCGAGGGGCTGTATCAAGTTTCTTTTTCAACGTTCATTCAGCTATTAATGCCGGAGCTGCCAACAACCAAGAAGAAGGTCATAACCCCTATGGTGGAAATAGCGTTTTTGGGAATGGCTTGAATGCTGGACAGGAAGGTGAGAAAAGTTTTGGCAAAAATTTTCTCACCTTCCTGTCCAGCATTCAAGCCATTCCCAAAAACGCTATTTCCACCATAGGGGTTATGACCTTCTTCTTGGTTGTTGGCAGCTCCGGCATTAATAGCTGAATGAACGTTGAAAAAGAAACTTGATACAGCCCCTCGACCAGCCATCCAATTACGTTGAATTTCATAGTTTCCAAGACCCGCAGTTCGATTATTATCCACAACAAATAAGTTCTCTAAATATCCCGAGTTGTATACAATGGAACATATCCAAACACTCAT